>WAAE01005380.1:63864-196792 GCA_013400495.1 Nicator chloris | reverse complement strand
CTCTTTCTCTTTCTCTTTCTCTTTCTCTTTCTCTTTCTCTTACTTTGTTTTAGTCTCTGAAATTCTTTCCCCATGGATTTTGCTGTAAATAAGAGAATTGTTTGTGCTGGTTTTATCTATGTTTGCGTTCCTTCTTAGAGGAGGGAATCTTTTGATGGACATCTGTCTTGACCAATGTGATTGAAGAGGTGTTAACTTTGCCCACCAATCACTGGGCTTGTTTGAAATACGATAAAAGGGGCCAGATTTGAAATAAAGCAGATTATTAGCTTTCAGAATTTTCACAGAAGTCCGTGTCTTCATTTCGTGTCCTATTGTGACAACAATGCCCTCACCAATATTTATTTGCATGAAATGAAGCTGCCAGAAGAAGGGAGGGCGAAATGAATGCATGGAGAAGCCTCTCTCTATTCCCAGGGCCCACCTGCCGTTGCCTAGATATGCACAGGTGGATTTGCACTGTAAACTGAGTCAAATAAAGGTGCTGGAGCACTCTGCAGCTCTGCTGCACTGAGCACACAGTTCTGTTTGTTGGTCGTTTCACTGCTCTATAGTGGATCTATACTGTCATTTGATTCATACTGTTCTCATAAAAAGACTGTAAAAGCAGATAAAAAAGTGTTGACATTCAATTACTTTCAAATTCACTTTAGCATTAAAAGTAGTTCAGATTGCTGCTGCAGGGCCAAGTCCTAATCAGTTTATGAAGCATGAGGAGCACAGCGTTCCAGCAGTGCTTTTCCCTGCATTTTATGGATGTCTTGCAAACTGCAGAAATAGAAATTGTGAGGACTCATCTCAGAGACAATTCCATCCACCAAAGACATTTTTGAACTGTAGAGATAACAGAATTGTTGTTTCCTAACCCAGGATGTGCCGTTTCTGGCAGGGAAATGCAGACACGTGCTGTTTGACATGTCCAAGAGACTGCATGCACAATTCTCCTGTATAGATAATTTCTTACTGCTTGTCTTAAATCTGCCATATGATAATTTTACTGGGTGTGCTGCTTTTGCAATAATTCTTAATAATTCTTCTTAAGAAATAAATAATTCTTTTGCATTTTGGTTAATCATTCCCTGCTCATTTTCCCAAACATTGGTGCTTCATTATACACCTGCTCCCATGCGGTCATGTATCTAAACATGCACATGTCTGCTTTTTACTTTTAGATGCAGCTTCCAAGCATGCTGCTTTTGGCTTTTTTGATTGTCTTAGAGCTGAAATGGAAGAATTTGATATTTCTGTCAGCACTGTGAACCCAACCTTCATCTGCTCATACCATCGCCCGCCAGCACCAGGCAACTGGGAGGCATCTATTTGGAAATGTAAGTTTGGGTGGATGAAGATGAGGCACATAGGGCAGGAGGGAGGCTTTTCCAGGGTGGAAAAAAAAGGATAAATAATGGAAATGACAGAAAGGATGAACAGGCATGAGGAGCAAAAGAAAAGAGGTATTGGAGAGGTAGTAGTAGCCTGGTGAAAAGAGAAGGAACGTGGAATGAGACAAGGTTACGTGAGAAAATAAATGCATCAGGCCATCAGGAATGGAGGAGCAGGAGAGCACAAAAGGTCCAAAGGGACAATTCCACTGCACTCAGGCTGCTCCTTCTCTTAGGGACTGAAAGGATTTTACCTCAATTATATAAAAAGATCTTGGCCATGTACTGCTGAGGAGAATGGAGCGGGGAAGGGATGGAAAGTGCACAGAAATTAAACTGATTTGGCTGATTCAGAAGTTGTGGATCTTTTCAACACCATTCCCTCAGAGTATCTGCCTGCCTGCCTGCCTGCTTGTGTGTAGGTCTCACTCCTCTGTCCTTTGCAGTCTTTTTCAGGAAGGTGTCCTATGGTGTGCACCCCGTGGAGGTGGCAGAGGAAGTCCTTGCCACAGTGAGCAGGAAGAAGCAGGAGGTGCTTATGGCCAATCCCATCCCCAGAGCAGCAGTTTACATCAGAACATTCTTCCCCGAGCTGTTTTTTGCCATTGTTGTCTCAGGGATTAGGGAAAAGCTGAAGACAGAAGAGGAAAATTGATTCTGTTCAGTTATATTCCTTGCTTTTGACCTGGGAAAAAAAAAAAAAAAAGGTTTCTGCTTTGAATGTCGGTGACTTGTGCTGCTTGCTGTGGGTAGAATAATGCCACTATCATTGACACACATTCATCTGTAAAGCTTCTGCTCTTCTGGTTTTAGGGATTATGGAACCAAACAAGTCCCATTGCTCATTTAACTTCCAGCTCACTTACACCCCTCCTTCATCAGTAGAATCACCAAACATGAAAGGAATTCTGAGGGCAAAGCCATAAATGTCGTCTTACAGGGACGTGAACCTTTTGCTGTATCTCTAATTGAATTGCTCTGGCTTCAAGAAACCTGATCCAGGGAGGTGTTCACCACTGGGGTGAAGGTTCCTGCAGCACCTGCTGGAAAGGATACAGATCCATCTATTTTCTGCTGTAGCACTGGGGGTTTGTGGCAGTGTGAGTGACTATGCCTCAACTGGGAAGTCAAACCATCATTTGTTCAAAATGTTCTCGGTCCTCAGCAGAACTCTACTCCTTCAAACCAATGGGCATTTGCTGTGGTTTTAGTTACATTTGTTTCTGTGCCTCAGCAACAGCCAAGCCCTCCACACTTCCCTAAGAGCAAGGTGCAGAATAAGCACAATTTCATCAGAAAAAGATCAGGCAGCACAGAACATCCCAGCTAAACATGAATCCACATTGTTTGGGGCTGCCCCATCCCTGGAAGCGTCCAAGGCCAGCTTGGACAGGGCTTGGAGCAACCTGGGATAGTGGAAGGTGTCCCTGCCCATGGCAGAGAGCTGGAATGACACAGATGCTCTTTAAGGTCCCTTCAAACCCAAACCATCCCATGATTTCTATGAATTCTATCACTGTCCTTCTTTGCTGTAAAAACAAGTGGATTACATGTTAAAATAAACTGAATAATCCGTCTGCTCCATTTTGCACTCTCTCGAGATCAGCAGAAATTCTGCACTCAGTTTCACTTCAAAACACTGAGCAGCTCAAGGAGCTACAGCAGAGGGCAGTGAGAGGGAAAGAGGTAAAATAACACCTGCATCCTACCAAGGAAGTTTTAAAAAACAGATATATTTTAATCTAGAAACTAGAAGAAAGTTGAAGAAGAAGAAAGAAAGGATCTTCAAATTCCTGAAATGTGCTGCAGAGAAGGTAGGAGTGAACTGTTCTCCGTTTCTGCTGGAGTAGGACAATGTGCTAAAATTACTGTGAAGGAGATTTCCAGGGACAGCACTTTCTGCTAAGAATAGTTAAGCACAAAGGATAAATTGGCACAGAAATTTTCAAACGCCTGTCTTTGGAGGCTTTAAAGAAGAGATTAATGAAACATCTGTAAAAAAGCGATGTAGCTTTAGTTTATCCTGCCTTGAATAAAAGAAGGATTAGATGACCTTTTAAATGGGTCACACTTTTCTCTAATTCAGTAGCTTTTTCTCATCTTGAAGATGAGGTTTCTCCACTGGTGTTTCAGACACAGTATATTTTTTTCCCTCTCTGGGGAAATCTATGATTTAATCTGAAGTTTTCTATTTCATTTGTTGATCTCTGTTTCGCTGTCTCACCTGTGGATATCTGTTGCACATAAAACTATCATGGTAAGAAAAAGAAATATTGAGATGAGTTCAGGATAGCAGGAATTGCATCCCAGAGGTGCCTTTTTCCCTCATTAACTTCCAGGGGTAGCCAAGACTGCTGGAGATCTGTGGACTTGTGCCACAGCTGTCTGAAATTTACTGAGATGCCATATTCATCAAAATTGATTGGATCTAGTGAATCAGAATAAAAATGCTGCTGGTGTTTTTCCTCTGCTTTCAATTAATGTGGTTCCAGGACTTGCTGGGTGTCAAAAGTTAAAATAAGGGCCAGAGTATGAAATTGTGGCTTACAAATAGGGATAAGAAATCTTGCATTTCAACAGGTGAATTTATTTTCCAGATATCCAGCAGAAGACAAGCAGCTTCTTGAATGGTTAGCACGAGAAAAACAGACAGTTTGAGATGTAAGAATGGATCTGGATGGATTCTTACTGCACAATTATTTAAAAAGCCCTTGCCCACCTACAGCACTTTATATGCATGCAGACCAGTGTGAGAAACAATCCTGAGGAAACAGCCTGTGGCACAGACTGTCAAGCTGTGTTAGTAACCTGCAGGCTAAGGAAAAAAAGAAAAAAAAAAGTGAGGCACTTGCTTAAATTGGATTTTTCCAAGGACTTGTAGGCATCAACCAAGTCTGTTCCTGGATGAGGTGGAAATTCTTCTGTGGCACCCAGGAACAACATGAGATGGGTAAAAATCTGTTGTAAAAAGAGCTAGGGTTGACAAAAAGCAGAAAGTCAGGTGGAATCAGGAATAACTCCTCTATCAGTGAAGGTGTTAGAAACATATCCATCACAAAGAAATGAGGGAAACAAGTGGAAGGAATCAAGATTTTGTGTTTTGGTCCAGGGATTGAGGCTGCTTCCAACAGAGTGGGCACCAAACTCTCCAGTTTTTTTCCCCTGCTGAACTGCAGGTGGCATTTTCAGAGCACTGTGAAGGATAAAGACAGACTTTTCTAAAGGTTAGAGAGGAAATCTTATTGCTATGTGCAGCCACCTAATAGGATGGTGGAGGGAATGTGGAGCCAGATCATTCTCAAATATGCACAGTAGAATTAAAACAGGTAATGAACACGAACTGGAACCCATGACATTCTGATTTGGTATTAGGAAATAGTTTTACTACAATTGAAGCGGTGAAGCATTGGGACTGGTTGCCAACGAGGTCAGGAAATCTCATTTCTTGAATATATTCAATACATACACAAAAACTCTCCTCTCTTACCACTCATGGTTTTCTTCTGACTTAATGATGCTTCTCTGTTCTCAGCTCCACCTTATCACTGGCCATAACTTGACCTGTTACAGATCCTGCTGGCGTAACGAGCTCAAACTCTATTTATAGCCTGAATAAAGATAACACAGGGATTTTTGCAAAGCCCAGAGCTGCTCAGTAGACTGTGAGACCTCTGGCACCCAGGGTTCACAAGTGTCTTTCCCAAAGGGCTCAACAAGAGGAGTATTCACCCAACAGTGAAGCAAAGCTGGTGTCCAACACGTGGCTCTGCTCTCAGCAGGACGTGGCTCAGTTCCATGAGGAAGCTCCCTGAGATCCTCAGAGTGGAACAGCTCCATGCTCCCCAGCTGTGATGATTTCAACCATTTCCACCTCCCCGTCTTTAATGTGATTATAGAGTCTTCGTGTATAAATATATCAATCAAATTTTGATTCTTTCTGGCCCTGTTGCCAGAATGATTCCTGGAGAATTCCCCAGGTGAGTTGTGTGCTGTCCACAACTTTCAGATTTCAGTTTGCCTTCTCATGAATCTTCCAGATTTCAGTTTGCCTTCTCATTTTAAGTGAGTGTTTACACTGAAAGCCTGTTCCCCCTGTCAGCCTTCCTTTCACAGCAAATCCACCGTGTGTGTGGTGAAACTCTTGAACCATGAGCTGAGGTCCACAGATTTTCTTGCAGAGATTGTACCTTTCATAACAAAAAATTATTCAAGCCATGCAGCACGTGCCTTATTTGTTGCCCTGCTTTTCATGGGTTTTGGTTTCAGGATGGGATTTATTGCAGTCTTTTTAATAAAGAATCAGGGTGGAGTGATGCTCCAAAGTTCTGACAAACTCCCACACTCTCTATCAGCACTAGACACTGCTGAAAAACTGCAACTGTGGGGAACCTGTGTCACTGTTGTTACCTGAACTGAGACACCTGAATCTTCTTTCCCAATACCAAGACTTCCTTGAAACATCCACAGAAATATAATTTCTTTATTAAGAAAAATAAATGACACTACATATTGTTACATTTTATTCATGAACACTGCTTCGTTTGGATCTAGTATTATATTACTTTATAATTATATATTATTTATAATTATAAATAATATGTTATTTTAAAATATATATAATCATAAATATATATCATTATAAATAATATGACTGTTTATAATTTTTAAGACTGCTTTGAGATCTGGTTGAGCTTTACAGGACTGAAATGGTGGCCAGGTGACGCAGACTTCTCAGGGCGTGTGCGGGGTCATCCGTGGTGTTCTGGAAGGAGTTCACATACACATTGCAAACTTTCTCTGGAGCTGTGTGCTCAGGAAACTTGTACTGAATCCTAAAGCTCCTTTCCAGCTTTTTTCTTTTGTGCTTGAATTCCAAGATAGTTTTTGTGTATTTGTTAATCGTGGTGACAGCTGCAGCCATACAGCAAGCGAAGGAAGTCCATGCAAGGCTACAAACAAAAAACCAAAAAAATCAGAAATTAGCAGAACATTTTCATATTCAAGTCCTTCAATTTCATTTTTGAAAACACTGCTTATGTGTGATTGTGTTGGTGTGCATTATGGAAAGATGGACAGGCTAGGTGAGGAAGGAATGCTCTTGGTTCATGATCATTTACAGACCTGACTTGTGGAGTTGACCTCTACATATTTGTTGTAATATCTACATTTAATGTATCTGTTTAATGAAACCCTGCCTCCAATTTCTCTATTTAAGCTCTATTTAAGCTTTATTTCTCTATTAAGCTTCGAGCTTGATATCAGAAAGGGGTTTTATAAAAAAATGAGGAATGCATAAAAAGTTAAAAGGTGCAGTTATTAAGAGGATAAACCTCACAGGGAACACTGAGAAAAATGTGAGTTACCCAAAAGTGTTAAAAAGAGCAGAGAAGGTACTGTTAAATAGCTGGGTAAAATATAAACCAGTTAGTACCCATAGGACCAGCCATAATCCCAAGTGTGAGGTCTCCAGTCTTCAGGACCAAGATTTACAGTCATCTGAAATACAGTTGTGTACATCATGTGAGCAACCATGCCCAGGAGACCTAAAAAATACAATGTTATAGTAACATTAGAAAATGGAAATCGAGGACATTCTTCTTCACAGTTGTCTCTTGAACTCCTGAAGAATATTTTCTGAAGTATCTGAGTTCTACACAGCACTCAGAAATATTGGACATTATCATTGAAGTGTGTTTAATTTTTGGTGTGTTTGCCCCTCGTACACTCGGTTCTCATCCTCTGAAAACTTCTTAATAGTGCAGTCCTGAGTAATTACAGGAAAGTGCTGCTCAGCTGCAGTGCACAGGACACATTTCCCACAGTCTCCTGTCACTGTGGGGAAAGATTTCCAAAGCCATGCAGGTTTCTGCCCTCTCCCACTGCTGGAAATGCAGCCAGGTTTATCAGTCGTGAGGGTGAATGAAAAAGTGGACAAACACTGACTGGGAAGTACTGAAAATCTAGGCTGTGGTAGAGGCTGACATTGAATCATTTAATTTGCATTGCCCAGATAGAATCAAGAGCATGCTTGTGCAAGAAATTTTATCTGCATTACAGATTAGGGCAACTAGATTTGGGTCATACCTACAAATGATGAATGCATAAATTTAACAGGTAGGAGAAATGTTCTTCCCTTTTTTAATATTTCAAGAAATTTTACTTGTGGAAGTAAACAGAATGTCCAGGATAAGCTTGCTGCTTCCTGTCTAGGTCTGCTTAATGCTGTACAGGCTAAACCAAAAAAGAATATTAATAAAAGTGAATATTCATGATTATTGGGAGAGGGGAAAGCTGCTAATAGTTGGCAAAAATGCCTAAGGAGTTCAATAAACTCACTTCAATCTCTTTCTTTGAAAACAGACATGACAGTGGATCATGAGGATTGGTCAGATACAGGAGAAATGGGGCCTTTTTTGAGCATTTAATGGAACTGGTGATAGTAGAGATTTTTAACTGCTGGGACATCTTTCAGGGAAGTCATTAAGAAGAAAGGAGATAATCCAGTCACAGGCAGGAAAAGCTGGGGACTGCACTCTGGACTGCAGGGAGCTGAAACACATGTAAAAGTTAACTGCAAAGAGAAAGGAATTATTTCTGCTCTGTTTCTTCCCCATTATCGTGATCAGATCTTTAATGAACTTCATTTATTTACCCCAAAAAGGAGATTGGTGAATGAACTAAATATGTGATTATGTTGAAGAGGAAAAAGTATAACAAAACAATCTTGAATTCATAAGAAAAGGCACAAATGCATGAACTTTAAATCCAGAAACATTAGGATCAGGATAAAAGCCAAAAATTTTGACAGAGGAATGCAACCTGAGATTAATTTTTTGCCATCTGTCTGCTGTCTGACTAGCAATTTAATGTCATGAAAGATATGTTATCACCAATATAAATCACTTTGAACTCTGAACAGTCCTGAACACATGAAGCAGAGTGGCGTGTGCTCCACAAGAAATTCTAGTAAATAAATTAGCTGTGAATGCTTTACTGCAACATTCCTCAGCAAGAATTCTATAATACAGATTGAATCTTTCAGATTCAGAAAATTCTGAATTCTGGTGCCTTCAGAAACCTCTGGTCCAACCTCCTGCTCAACAGGCTACAAACAGACAATTCAGACCAGATTCCTCAGACTGGAAAGTTCTTCCAAGCTGAATTTGCCTAAAATCCTAGGATTAAACAGCACTGGATTATGAAACAATGTGCAGAAAATGGAAGAAAATTTTAATGACAATTCTCTATTAGCAATTGCCCAAGTACATTCTACTCCCTCTTAAAAGTGCTATTTGAGCTTGGCTGTTGCTAATAAATAAAAAATAAAAAATAGAGTTACTTGGAAGAGGATGTTACTTTTTAGTGTTTGGCAACCAAGCTGCCAATTAAATGAAAAATTATCAAATTAAAACAAGCTAAAGACAGCAAAAGCCACAAACATAAAATTCAAAATAGATCACATTAAGGAATAATTCACTGAAAATAATATTTTCCCATAAAGCTTTGTATTGTCAGCATCTCAGTAGGTGTTGTGACAGTTGGAAACTTGGAGACTGTTCTTAATTCTCAGAGGGGAGGCTGTTCAGGGTGTGATGAGTGGAGCTGCCCAGCTGTACCTGCCAACACGGTGACCACTGCAGAGAAGGCGTTGATCTTCAGCCCATCAATGACAGAGCTGTAGTAGCAGATTTCCACTGACATGAGAATGTTCCCAGTCAGGAGCAAAACGACGTAGAGAAGCTCTGCTACAATAGACAGCCATAAAACCCCTGGAAACCAAACCAACAGCACTGATGTTATCAGCAATAGTTTCGAGTTTTCACCATTTCCTTCTGCGTTTGTATTGTTCATATCAAGTTAAACAGGAGCACAGTGTGGGGATGCTGTGGTGATGAGAACGTCTGGGGAAGACTTCAGTGTCAATGGACACCCGAAATTGTCATTATTGGAAAAGCAGTTGTGTGTTCCTCGCTACACACTTAGAAGCTTACAGTGCAAGGTGGGACAGTGTGGTTTTATACTCAGTAAATACCCTACCCTAAAATCCCCATGAACCAAAGTTAATATAAAAAGAACCAAAGTCAATACAAAAAGAACCAAACTTAACACAAAAAGAACCAAAGTTAACACAAAAAGAACCAAAGTCAATACAAAAAGAACCAAAGTTAACACAAAAAGATACAAAGTTCATACAAAAAACCCCAAAGTTAACACAAAAAGAACCCAAAGTTAACACAAAAAAAACCCCAAGTCAATACAAAAAGAACCAAAGTTAACACAAAAAACCCCAAAGTTAACACAAAAAGAACCCAAGTCAATACAAAAAGAACCCAAATTACTAAAAAAGAGCTGTTGATATGGTTCTGAGCACAGAGAGGAGCTCACTGGAGCAGCAGACCCAGCTGACAGCCTGGAGGCCATGCACACACCTACACTGCCTGTGTCATTCAGGAAAATCTTCCTCACAGGTTTAACTTTCAACCAAACAGGATCTTGATTTTGTTTGGACAGAGAAGCCTTCATGAGCCCAGACAGCCTCCAGGTTTCACTGAGGTTCATTTCTCTAGTTATCTGCTAATTCCTCTCTTTTTGGAGATCTGGTAATTGCATCTTATGCAAGAAGTTAATCCTCCCATTAAAGTCTCTCAGCCTGCTGTCTGACCTTTAGCATGCTAATGTCCCACAGCCAGGAGCAGGAGGCCTTCTTGTGTCCAAATTTGCTGTAGCAAGATCTGGCAAATGCTCTTCCCCAAGCTTTTTAAAAAACAGATGTGTCCTGAGACACCTGGCTGTAGATTCAGGCAGTGATTTCACGTGCAGACCTACACAAACCATCATAACTTAAAAATTGAAACACTGCTGAGACACATCCTTGGTTACCAGACACCACCTAGGGCAGGGGACAATTTTGTGTGGTGGATAACCCCAAATGCTGGCTTTGACAATGTCTGTGGGACTCCTCTGATTCATGAGCCATTCAGACATTAAATCTTGGGCCAGGCTGTGTGTGGGTGTTCTTGGACATGGTTTGTTTCTCCAGAAAGTCTGTCTCGGTAAAAAATTGTGATTTTCATTGGGAGCTCCAGATGTTTCATTGCCCAACAGCTGCTCCAGCTGTGAGAGTTTGCATCCTCACACTTCTGCTCAGTGAGCCATCATAAGGAGTGCAGTGAAGGAGGGTGATCACACCTGTGTGTGAGAGCCAGGGTGAGAAATTCGGGGAGGCTGAGCCTGGTGCACCCTGGGTTTGGGTCACACAGCAGCCACAGGCATGTGCAGAGCACAAACCTGTTCTGTGCAGGGCAGGAGCTTATTTCCACAGGGGATTTCCCTACCCGGGGAGACATTTCTGCTTTTTTGGTACCTAGATGCTTCTTGGCTGTCTCCACCTGGCCTGGCAGTGCCTGTGACATTTCCTGATGCTGGTCAGAGTTAGTTCCTGCTCTGTGTCCACCAGCAGTTTTCCTTGTGAGGAACTCCCAAGGCAGAAAGAAAACACCCCTCATTCCTGTGTGACTACACCCCCATCCCATTTAGATTTTTTTCTCATGCTACAAAATTCTATTTTGCTGTTAAGGCACTGTGCCAAGCTGCAGCAGGTAGAAGGAAGTCTGGCCTTCATAGACTGAGTATTTCTCCTTCTCCAAGGATCTGAAATTGCATATCCAGGAAAATACTCCAGTCCCAACATGCTGGAAAGAATGAGTTTTGGGGATTTTTTTGGGATCAGCCACTTGTAAAGTGATGGGTCTGATCAGGTCAGTGAGGAATGATGTTTTCATACTGGGGATCAGGCCAGAGGAAGGCACACAGCAGCATCTGCAGGAATGTTTCAGAAGAACAGCAGTCCTTCTTTGAAAGAGGAGAATGGAAACCCCTCCTCACTGCTCTGAGGGAGGCACAGGGAGGGGATTCAGATTCCACCAAGGCTGGCTTGGTGCACAGCACATCTGCCTCAATCCCCTCAGTGTCCAGACTTCCTGGGTGAATGTTCACATGCTGCCACAGAATTCCTGGCTGCAAATATGGAGGCATGAGGAGAGAGAGGGCAAAAATGTACAACTTTTGACTTCCAGTACCCATATTCAAATTTCAAAAGCCATTCATATTCAAATAGTGTGTCTTCAGAAAGACATAGATTGAGATTGTAAGTCATGTGACCTTCATTTTGAAGTTGGAAAACTAAATAAAGGATAAAAACCCCTCTTTGGGATTATAGCAAACATTTTTGAAATTAAGAATTTAATTTAATGCAGAACACTTATATTGGTAAGTGTGATGAGGAAAGTTTTGACTATAGACAAAAAATATGCATATCTACCTCGATCAGAAGCTGGAGTCAGACTGATAAAGCTTCTACATTTCTCACCTGAAAAAAAATTAAATCAAATTCAGGATGATTTTGCATTGTGTAATGATCTAAAGAAATAGATTAATGGAAAGAAGAAAATGCAAAATCTGTCATGTAAGCAGAAAGTGAGGTGATCAGGAGAAGCTGTTTTCATGTACACAGAGACCCTGGTACATCAACCTTCAGCTGGGGCTTAACTAGAGAGTCCTCACAGAAGATTTCAAGGTAGAACCAGAGCCTGGAAGACTTCGAGAAAGGCTGTGAATGGATTTCCATGAGGTGGTAGCTGTCAAAGCCAGGATAGGAAAATTCCTTTGCAGAACTGGCAGCCTGGGTGCAATCCTGCTCTTAGGGCAGAGCTGCTCTCCTTACAGCACCAAGGCTGCTGCTCACACAAATTCCCTCTAAGCTTCATTCCAATTTCTTCCTGTAAGCTTTGATTTTCAAACCCATATGGCCTCCTGACCCCCACACAGATGCTGTGAACAAAGCTCTCGGAATTAATTCTGCTCTGATCTGAACATCCTGGGTGTTTTTTTCCAGCTCCTAAGTGCACCAAGTCGGAAAACAGGAGCTTCCAAACACGAGCTGCCATAGCAGATGCTCAAATTACACAACCCTGGTACCCATAGCGTGGATAAAAGGTGTCTTTTGCACACGTGGTCTGCTCTGATATTTGACATTTACCCCTTAAAACTGCAGATCTTACAAGAACTTCTGGTAGAACTGGACCTTCAGGACGGGTGACTCCAAAAATATTTGCATTTTCTAGCATAGGTGACAGCTGCTTTGATTTCTCTGAAGTTCTGTCCTAACTGTTGCTTGTAAACTGATCAGGACAATAAAGGGAAAAACTTAATGTTGATCTGGTTTCACAATAAATGCTTGAATTCTTGAAGCAGCAATTCCCTTATACAAAAATTAACTAGAATTTTTCTGTAATGGCAAGCTAATTTCATTCTAATAATATTTACATATGCAGGGTGAGACCCAATTAAATGCCACCACTTATGGCTAGCAAGTCTCCATATCATTTTTTAGCAGGATGAAAATAATCCTCTTCTGCTTTGATTTATGCAAGGTGAGATCACAGGAAGAAAGTAGAAATACTTGTGCTCAAGAGGAAATCCAGGAACTCATTTAGATCCCACAGATATATTAGTGCAAATGACTAAAACAAAATAAAATCAGTTGTATTTTTTCTGTTGCCATAAGGGATCAGAAGCAATCATTTAAAGCAAGTATATTCATTTTTGACTAACGGAATAAAACCACTGGAAAAGTGAAACGTTTTCCTGTTAAAGTCATTTAATTTGCTGTTATGGTGAGTAGAATAAAAACCAAACAATCTTCATCTGTGCCACAACCTGTCAGCTAAAGTTCTTTGCAGAATTTATTAGGAATGTTTTAGGAATTGAATAGTCAGTACCTTCCAAGTTCCCTTTCCCAGAGGAGAGCAATTCTTTAAGGACACAAACCCCATAGAAGTGAAGCAGAGGGGAAGGGGACACCAAAAAAGTAGGAAGACCTGTGATTACTTTATTAGGTAAATTCCCATGGGTTTACTCACCTTCATCATTTATCATTTCCTCACAGGAATACCAGATGCCAGCATGAAACCTCTTCTCCACAAACTTGTCATCCCCAGTCTCCCAGATGTACTGCACAGCCTGGCTGCTGTTGCCCTCGGGGCTGTTGAAGCGGATGCAGAGATCTCCTTTGCTGTCTCCTTTACAGAAAGGTTTGGCCACTTTCCTGGTGCCCTCACACCAGTAACTGCTGCTGAATGCTGTGATGGAGAAGACTAAAGAGAGGAAACTCAGCGAAAACGCTGCTGAGGCTCTGTGCCTCCTGTCTGCCTCTGGGATTGAGGCTGGCATCTTCCAGAGCTGCACCAGCAATTATTCTAGAAACTGCCCTCTTTGCAAATTCATCTGCCTGCCTGATGAAACACCTGCCTGCGTTCACCATCCCATCCTTCATCCCTCTCAGGAAATTGTGCTAGCTTAGGAGTTTTAAGGCAGAGAGCAGAGATCTGGGCATGACCAGAAATCATGTGGCAGGGGAGATTAAGAATAAAGGACAGTGTTGCTTGGCAGCAATGTGTTGTGAAAGAAATATGAGCAAGTGGGACAATAAATGATAATTTGCCCCATGAGTCACACACAGAACACAAAAGTACTGGAGTACCCCAGCGTGTAATCACTAAAGTTTTATTTATACAAACAAAACATGCTTATTTACCTTGATCAGAGGTGGAGTCTGACTGATGGAATCTCTCTGTTTCTTAGCTAAGGAATAAACAAAATCTCGCAGTTCCAAATGCTGCTGTAACACTGAGCACTGTTTAAATTGAATACAGTTGTGGCTCTTACTCTAAACAAACTCATAAGGAGCTGACACTGGTTGGGCAGCTGCAGCATTTCACAGCATGCAGCACTAGAATTGTGACTGCCCATGTTCAGAGTTCCACCAGTGACAAATAAAAGCCTTAAATTACCTGACTTTGCTCTTGATGGTTGCCTGGGCACTGTCCAGTCTGCCTCCATGAACACATAACACAAGTTTTGTCCAAGTGAGGTGAAACATTAGAGAAAATGCTGAATTATCCTTATTTTATATGTGCATCTTCTCACACTGTGAAATAGCATTTCTTTTTCCTTCATCTAGGAAACCTTTCCCACCTTGACGTGTTAAATATATATTGTTTTTCTTCCTGTTTGGTGATGCAAAGTAAGTTAGGCAAAGAACCAAAAGGAGCTGGGGTGTTAGTAATTCACTGCTTCATTTTACAACTCTAAAGTCAAAAAAAAATGTGCCCTGGGGGAGAATGGTTCCACAGGACAGACACTGAAGTCACAGATGTATCTTCTAATGAAAATAATTTGGATTTTCCAGACAAGTCTCTACCCAAAGATGCCAGAGCTGGAGAAGCAGATGTGCCCCAGCATGAAACTCAAGGATAACAGGAGAAATGCCTGCTTTAGGTTGTTATGGAAAGCTCAGCTTACAGGGCTGGCCAGCAGCAGAGTGCAAGACCAAGCAGGTCTGGTCTGCAAAGGCAGAGAAAAACCTCAAAATCTCACAACCCAAAAAACCAGATATTGCTTGAGCCAGGAGTTATTTTTTCCTTCATCTTGGTCTCCCTGCATTTTCACAGGGGTGTAGCACTTGTGAGAACAGGACTGGGAGCAAGTGTGAGAGCAGGAGGAGCTCTCTGAGCAGGAATCCCTCTGAGGATTAAACACTGATCCGTGTTTCTGTTCCTGTGAGTAATCTGCATATGGCTGTAATTAAATACATTTTCAGGCCTGTGAAACCATTGATACCCTCTGGATGACAGCTGCAGCCTGAGATGTTTCACAGAGGCAGTTTTTTTGCTCATGCCCTAACAATGCTGGTACCACAACTTTCAAATCCGTTTTTCATGCAGAATGCTCCGTTTAACAGGAGACACGGATTGCACGAGTGTTTATCAGTTAGTTCTGCCTAAACTGTGAAAAAGGGAAGAAAATAAGAGAGGAGCAAATCGATTTGCTGGGCCTTCCTTCAAGCAAAGTGTTCCATGCAGTGATTTTTGCTGGAATGAAGTTGAGAGTAAACCAAATAGGTGCAGGTAACCCCAAGACAGCCATGATCCACCTGGCAGCTGAAGCTTTGAAGAAAACCCTGAGCATCACAAGAGTTGGAATAAAACTTAACTGTTGCTAACATCTTTTTTTTTTTTTTCACATTTAGATTCTCCCTGATCCTGCAGTGGCTATGCACATTTGACAAAATATGATCAAAAAGCATAAAAAGCAAAACTCAAAATCAAAAAGCATAAAACGAAAAATCAAAATCAAAAAGCCTAAACTTTTACTGAGCTGCTTTCTGACAGACAACCAGGGTCAGCAAGCTTCCTAGACAAAGTTTTCCTGTGTTCTAAGGCGTCATTTATTGGTTTCATGAGGTGTGTATAAATATATAAATACGTGTTTTTGTGGAGCTGGATTGCATTCTGGAAAAATCTCTGGCAAAATTCCTGTGGAGCTTCAAGGAACAGGATCAGCCCTTTAATGTTTTAATAGTTTTCTGACTTCTTATTGGCTAATGGACAAGCTACAGTAAGCAGAGTTGCTGTGAAGTTTAGACTAAGCTCTCTCTGCCTTTAATCAGAAAAATCAAAACGTAGCTGGAGTCTAGCGAAGCTAAACACTTCAGGAGACTTCCTCACTTCTTTGGAAAGAAGATTCATGGAACAGTGGCATTCATAAAAGAAGATTTTTTAGTTCTATTCTTTTTTATATATATAATTGATCTACAGAGTGGAATAGCAGCATATTGGGGACAAATTTAGTCCAGTGGGCATGGTGACACCTTTTGCTCTCTGTTCCAGCATGGGACTCTGGCCCAGGATATCTCCAACATCTGCCAGCTCTATCATGATGTTGTTTCTTGTGGAACAGGTAAGCTAATTCAATAATTAGTAATGGAGGGTATAAAAGTAAATTCCTAGCACGCAGCATTTTAACTTTGATTTAATTTTAATTTTAACATTAAGCGGTGTTCGTACCAAAAATCCTTCCAGCATAAGAATTGATTTTCATTGCTAATTAGTCATGAGAAATAATGGCTGCAAAGCTGTAGAGTTTTATATTAGAATTCTCTCTGACTAGGTCATTTATTACAGTTTTATTCTATTAATCCTCATTCATACAGCGAATAAATTATGTTTACAACCATTTACACAATCGATTTTCATACCAGTATGGATGGGTATTGAATGACATTTGTTTTTCAGTTTTCCTACCAGATAGAAATGCTATTATGAATCACGTTTATTTTCTACTGGTTTTTTTTAGCCTCTGACTTGTGAGCATTGAATCTCCAATTTGTGAAATCTGGCTGGGTTCATTCTGCACCTCACCTTCATACAGAAAGCAAATAAATCTGTATGAGATTTCTGCCTTTATTTCTTGTAGATATCCACTAAACCATTTCATTTTTATTCTTTCCCCTAAATCTTTACAAAATTCTAAATGTTTATTTCTCTACTTACCTTATCATTTGGAAGGGATTTAGGTATTTAATGAGAAAATATCTCAGTGTAATTCACTTCAAGGAAATTTTCATGTGAGTTTTTAGTAATTCTTATTTATTTATTAATATCAATCTTGATTTGAATACATTTTTAAAACAATTACTGGTATTTGGCACATTTCAATTTAACTGAATAAACTCACATTTATATTTAGGGTACATCTCTATGGAGTGTATGGGCATCAGGACAAAAAACTGGAAGTAAAAAGGTGTTTCTAACCACTTAATCTCCATTTTCTTGGGTTTCTAAGAAAATGGGTTTGCAGCTGTGTGTGCTGTAGAGCCCATATCTGTGTTTGTAACACTTTTATACAGAAAAAATTACCTGGAGTCAAATCCTTTTTTTTTTTCCCTAAGAAAATATTCCTAATCATTTCATATAATTCAAATCTAAAGCTTCTCTGCTTAGAACTTCTGTTTCTGCATGTTTCTGATTTGTGAGACACCTCAGCCAAGGCATTAGTTCCATCAATGCTAACAGAAAATCTCCCAAATACTTCTGTGACATCAAAACTTTGCTAAACAAATCAGAGTGAATTAATTTATCATAGTGGTTCTTGCAACTTGTTTAAGGAAATATGTGCTGCATTTCTTTCTGTTTTATTTCATCAGAAAGAAACTTTTAAAGGAATAACAGCCATAAATCATATAAATCTGTATTTTCTAGCAGAAACCTCTATAGATAGGAAAAATATCCATCAGACTAAACCCAGATCATGGCTGAAGGAATGAATAAATATTTTTCAGCTTTTATTTTTAGTTTATGCCTAAATTGAAAGGGCTTTTTTTCTGTCCATAAGAGCAGAGTCTGAATAAACAGAAACATTTCATTTCACTGCTAGCTTAGTATAAAAAAATTAAAAGGGTGAAATTCTGACTGTGCTGTGGTCAGTTACAAAAAACTTGAATCAGTCTGCAACCAAACAGAACCCATTTCCTAAATGAAAGCTTCAGGCAACATTTTCTTCCGCATCCAACAAATTTCTAAAGAGTCTTCATGGTGCAATCTAAATAAACGACCAAACACTTCCAGGGAATTTTGATTGAATTTCTTCATGGGTGAACTTCAGTGCAAGCAGGGGCACGGCTGGCAGGCTGAGGCAGTTCCTTTTTTTTATCTAAAAAACTTCAGACAACCTGAAATGATGTCCAGTGTAGGGCAAAAGAGCGTGGACCTTCTGAGCTTCTGTCTTGGACACTGGAGTTTAATTGTCCCGAGTCAGTTTAATTTTCAGAAGTCCTGTTTAAAAGCAGTGGCCAAATGGCTACTGAAAATGCACAACAGATCAAAAGCTGCATGTTCCCACTGGCTGAGATCATGGGCATCTCCCTGAAAGTTTGTATTCCTACTGTGTCTAACCCAAAACTTGGATCGTTGTAGAACTTCCCTGGGATTTGTCATCACCACCTGTGCCAGCTGCAGAGGAGTTTTTGTTGGGTCTTTTCAGAACACAGCCACAGGGCCCACAGCCCATCCCTGGCAGTGCCCAAGGCTGGACAGGGCTTGGAGCAACCTGGGATAGTGGAAGGTGACCCTGCCCATGGCAGGGGGTTGGAACCAGATCCTTCTTGTCTTTAAGGCCCCTTCCAACCCAGACCATTGTGTAATTCAGGTGTTCTGTGACTTGGCCTCCTCTGGCACGACAAAACCAGGAAAAGCCTCCACATCTGCAGCAGTGATGACAAAACCAGAAAAAGCCTCCACATCTGCAGCAGTGATGCCAAAAGCAGAAAAAGCCTCCACATCTGCAGCAGTGATGACAAAACCAGGAAAAGCCTCCACATCTGCAGCAGTGATGACAAAGGCAGAAAAAACCTCCACATCTGCAGCAGTGATGACAAAAGCAGAAAAAGCCTCCACATCTGCAGCAGTGATGACAAAACCAGGAAAAGCCTCCACATCTGCAGCAGTGATTTCTGTGCTGATACTGGCCCAGACCAGAGACCACCCTCTCCCTGAGAGACCCTCATGCCCCTCTCTGAACCATGGGGACACGGGTGTCAGGACACTGAGGCAAGCCTGCCTCTGACTTTTTGTTGACTCCTTTTCACTTCAACAGACACAGAACATCGAGGTGTCTCACCTCCTTCATTACCCTCTAAAAGCTGGTGCCTTATTCCCAGCCTACTTGGTTTGCCTTCCAGTGGCAGCTCAGAGGAATCATGCAAAAATCCTCATTCTTGTGACCCAGGTCCCAAGGGGAATGGCATGAACCCGGCTCAGGGGAGGTTTAGGTTGGATCTCAGGAGAAAGTTTTTCACCCAGAGGGTGTTTGAGCACTGCCCAGGGATTGGGCACGGCCCCAAGGCTGCCAGAGCTCCAGGAGTGTTTGGACAAATCTCTCAGGGGTGCAGAGGGTGGATTGTTGGGGGTCTGGGCAGGGCTAGGAGTGGCACTGGGTAATCCTTGTGGGTCTGTTCCAACCTGGGACATTCTCTGATTCTCACAGGACAGTAAGTACCTCTCTAAAAATGCAGTTCACACAGAAAAGCCTTAACAGGATGTCCCACTGCAGAAAAGACTGTAATCTTCTCTCTGGGGCACCTGCATCAAACCCTTTCAAACCAAGAAGAGAACGAAAGCTGATTTTCCTCATTCCCAGACACTGCCAGCATTCTCTAGCCTTTCCCTCTATTTATGTCCTTTCCCCAGGGTGGAGGCCCCTGCACACTGAATAGCCATGTACCAACAGCAAGATGGCTTTTTTTAGCCTATTTTTGGTGGTAGTGCCTCTGTCAGTATCTGATGATCAATTCACAAGCTGCTGCCATTCAAGTCATCATGGTTTCCTGTTGAATATCTGTTTATTATTTCTTTGTAAACATAAACCTAAGGGGATTGCTTAGTCTTTTAGATCAACCATTAAGGACACTTGGGGCAGCCACAGCTACTCTGTGAAATGTTTCATTTTGATTAGTAATTTAAATATTTTAAATATGTCCTTATAACTATATTTAAACATAATTTTTCAAGTCAGCTGACAGCTCAACCTTTTTTTTGTGTGTGTGTCAGCTGCAGGCTTGATTTTTTTTCATCAGAAAGATTTATGATAGAAAACAAATTTATCTCACAAGGATTTACATCAATAGTGACCAGGTATTGTCCGTGTGACCTGTGGGAAATGGATTTGTGGAGGATTCTCAAAGCCTGGCTGAAGGCTCACACAGTCTGGTACATCTGTGTGCAAACTCTGAGATGAGGTGTGCTGACTTAGAAAGGCCATGGGATAGAGAAAACATTGTTGAGAGAGAGAGAGAAATGGGACTGGAAACAAGATTCAAACGATGGCCTTGCAAACAGACCAGATATTTTGGAGAATTAGAACTGTGAAAGATGCATTGTAGCAAGACTACAGGGGTAAAATAATGGGTGATTGGTGTTAGAAGCATTAGCAGCACTGTGTGGCAAAAGCTGATAGGCTGAAAAACATTTATGAGGTATTGTAACAAAGAAATAACTTGGCTTCTGATAGAATGGCGTTGAGTTTTACACCTCTTGTGTCTCACCCTTCTAAGAGATTGATAATGGAATAAAATCTTTAAAAACACCCCTCAGTTGGCCCATCTCTGTAGAGCTGGCCTTTGCCAACAGTGACAATTGGAAATGGACAATGCCATTCCAGGAAATGGCCAATTCCCTCAGGAAGGGACGTGGAGCTGCCATTTAGGCCTAACCTGCTCCTCCCTCTTGCCGAGTGAACCCCCCCATGGCCGCGCACTCACCCCAAACACAGCGACGGGCCCAAACCAGCTGCCAGGTGGCCACTGCTGGAGAGGTTTCCTTTCCGTTTCCTCGGCTGTTTGAGGCATTTGTTTATCAGAAACTGGAGTGTTCTTCCCTCAGGCGAGCAGGCCTGTCCACAATGGCGTCATCTCCGTGTCCCTGCCTCTCCAGGGGAGTTCACTGACCCCCAGGGCCTGCGGAGTCTCCCCTGGCTCCCAGCGATTTGAGGCCTGCATGAGGGCAAGCTCAAGTTCCTTTTTTTTTTTTCTGTTGGAAACATGCATTCCTTTCTCATGGCTGCTGTAAATATTCTCTCCTTATCTTGCAAGCCCATCCACGGGAGAAGGATGAGAGTCTTTCTCCTCCCTCGAGCTTCAAGTGTCTGGAAATGAGCTGGGAGACTAAAAGCAGGCAACGTTTTACGCAGTAAAAATGTGCATGAAATAGTGAGCCTGCATAAGGGTTAGCTCACCAGAACACTGTTCCTGTTTGGAAAGTAAAGAAAGATGATTCTCCTCATGAAAATTTCATTAAGAATGAAAACAAACCATAGGTTTAAAGGAACAAAGGTGAAGTTCACAGCCATGTATTGTTCTGGTTATATATCTCAGCCCTTGGCACATCACCATGTTCAGACAACATCAGGACAACCACATGTGTTAAAGGCACTTTCAAAGAAAGGGTGTGGTCCAGACAAAAAGAAATGGACTTTTCCTGGAGAACTGAACGGTATCTTTGAGTAAAAAGATTGTTTAGAAAACTTATATTTTGTTTGCTCTCCAAAATTTGCTCATTAGAATCCGTAACCTTTTCAACCAATAACCAATTTTTCATTTTTGGTGACTCCCACAGCAATCTTTGCTCTGGCCTCTCAAAGCCCTGGTTTCAGGAGACCAGGGGGTTTATTGCACAGACAGTGCCTAGGCTGATGTTCATTTCTAGGGATAAATAATCATCAACTCATCCTGCTAACACTGAGCTGCAAGCAGCATCTCCCATTACCCTTTCTGAATTCCTTTGCTCCTAAGAAGGCATTTCTCCACCCAGACCTCCAAGTGTTTTTGCATTTAATTCTTCTGGCTTTAGCCATTTTTTCCTAAACAGCAATTATCAGCCATATCCCTCTTAGAGACCTCTGCAGTCAGAGTGTTGTATGGTAAGGATGTGTCTGTCATTTTATTCTGTGGGAAATCTAGAGGGTGAAGACTCTTCTCACCTATGGACACAAGAATTCCAAACAGTTCCCCATGGAGGCAAAAAGGGCAACACAGTGTTAATGGGCAAGTAAAACTAAAATTTACAAGGGTGTTTCTTAAAGAAAAAAAAAAAAGGACAAAGAGGAATGGTAAGATGTCTATGGCACAGTTGCAGCTGCTGGTGAAATGCTGGTCTGTGGAATGCTGGGCAGGAGTATAGAATGCAGCAGAGGAAAGGTGTTAGTAGCTAAATAGCATTGCTGATTCATTACTGGTTTATTCCTTTTTTTTGCTATACTACTCAGCCAGGTATGCTTGATTATCTTTAAAAATATTCTAAAACCAAAAAGCCCTTTAGACCTTTTTTACCTACAATTCCTCCATTCTCCTCTCCTCTCCTCATTTCTGTGCTCAGACCAGAATTTCTTATAATGGAAAGAAACTTGTCAGTGAAGCCTAAAGGTTCTAACTGATTTTTCTTGTGTACAGTATTTTCATTCCCAGGCCAAAGGTTCTCTGCTGGAAAAAACCACTAGTGGATGGAACAAATATAAACAGGAATGCTTGAAAATGCTGCAGGAATCATCTGTAGAGAGTGGTAAGGAATTAAACAATGAAGAAATGTATTGAGTAACAGGAATATGCGAATATTTTCTTGCTGTTTGTCTGTTCCTAAGTTCTAAATGTAGAACAATTCACATGACACAAATATTAGCCTAAAGTCTCTTGTTTATTCTCCTGTCTGTGTGGCTTTTGGGTGGTTAGGTGAAGAGCAGCACACCCACAGTGTCTCCTCCTTCATGCCTCCCTCCTTCGACTGGGTGCTCAAAGTTTTCTGCTGTTTGCCAAAAGGGGACTTCATAAACCATCATTATTTCACTCCTAAATACATAAACTCTGCTCAGCTAGGTGTCTGTCTCCTGGAAAGAATGGCATGGTTTTGGTTTGAGTAGTTGGAGAAGTCCAAGGTGTGGCTTGGGGAGAGGTGGCTGCTGTTCAAGGAAAGATTAAAGTGGATCTGTGCTCTCTGTTTTGGACTCACTGGCTATAGGCAGGTGTTGAAAACACCCTCACCAAATTCGTTGGTGACTCCAAACTGGGAGGGGTCAGAAGTCAGTCAGACCCATTGGTGGAAAATAGGGAAGGGGAAAACACAGAAAGCCAGAGAAAAGAAGTTTCCATAAGTTACTGACTGTGTGACTGCAGTCAAAGAGGCAAGAAGACAAGGATGAGGACTGCAGAGGGGACAAAAGATTTTATGGAATGCAGGGAAAGCAAAGCATACATCAGCCCAGCCAGTGCACCTGCAGGATGCCTTACAACTAATGCTGACAGGAAAGAAAGGAGCAGCAGAGAGCAGCTGGAAGTCAATGGCCTGTGGTGAACACCTGGTGTGCAGAAAACATTAGCCTGATGCAAAAGAAGATTGTATTTTGCCAGGAAAGCAGAGAATGATGGCTTTGGTGGCAATTAGAACCAAGCCAGGTGATCCAGCAAGATCTTAGAGGGCAGTGGTTTGGAGTGGGTGAGCAAGAGAACTACAGGGACTCAGAATTTCAGCTTTCATGAAACTGAAACAAAAAGGTATTTTTCTCCTGGCAGCCTCCCCAGTCCACACTTGAACAAACAGAAATGGGGAAAAGAACAATAAAAGATGCAGCTGTAAATGTTAACAGCTGCACGGATCACAACACAGCTGCTTAGCCTCAAAGGTACAACAGAATAAGTAAGAATGCACATCCTGTGCTCTGTGTTTTAGTAGAAACACCCCAAAAAGATGCTGGTGAGATAGCTCAGAACAATCTTTCTTGCTTCCTGTGTTGTTCTTCCCACACAAGATTTTCAAAGTATTACTAAACTATGGAAGTATTACTAAGCTTGCTATTACTTCTATGGAAAATAAAGTAGGATATTCTCTTCTGGCTTAGGATGACCAAAAGCATTAAAGTTAAGAGATGAGAACTTTGGTGTTATCCTAAAAGAAAGTGAGAAACTAACCAAGACACTAGGGCAGCCATTCAGGCATTTTAAGTTGCTGTCACCTGCCTGCATTATCAAATATTTTATCTTAACCTTCAGTCCTGTGAGTGATGGGATATCTGTGAAGATTAAAACTGAGTTACTCTGAGAGATTACCAGAGATACAACCTCTGGGAATATCTCTGGGAATATCTGGAGATATTGCCCAAAGACTAAAAGGGGTCACTGTGAGAAGCTGGCAGAGCTGGTCTGAGCTGAGAACTGGTGTCACAGGGGTGGGAAAGGTGGAATATCTTCCATTTACCAGTCTGCTGCACGTACCAAAACCAGTGAGGGATAACATGGCTGGGGTCTGACTGTTACATCTGGACCACAGAGGCCTCAGGCTCATACAATCATAAAGTCACAGAATCATAGAACACCCTGAGCTGGAAGGACCCACAGGGATCAGCCAGTGCAGCTCCTGGCCCTGCACAGACACCCAACAATCCCACCCTGGGCATCCCTGGGGTGGTCTCCAAAGGCGCCTGGAGCTCTGGCAGCCTCAGGGCTGTGCCCATTGCCTGGGGAGCCTGGGCGCCCTCTGGGGGAGGAACCTTTCCCTGAAATCCAACCCAAACCTCCCCTGGCACAGCTCCAGCCCTTCCATGGGTTCTGTCACAGAGCAGAGATGGGAGCTGCCCCTGTGCTGTCCCTCAGAAGGAATCTGCACATCCTGGGGACGTCTGTCTTCAGCTTTCTTGGGATTTTAAGCAATAAACATCTCCTAGTGGGGAGTGTGAAGCCTTCAGGTGGTGCAGGGACCCAGGGAAGAAGGGCAGCTCCCGTTTCTGTGCTGTGCATGGAGCACTGCACAGGGGATACACAACGTTTATCTGCAATATCTTGTTACTCTGGAGTAGCTTGCAGGTGACCTGCAGGAACAGCACAAAATGGTTTCCATGATTGTCCATTGCCTGGACAACTTTTCTGTAAAACTTTTATTTGCTTCTCTCCCCAGGAGTACATTGCAATGGGACGTTTGATCAATTTGTTTGCTGGCCTTACTCACCCCCAGGAAATGTCTCTGTTCCTTGTCCTTCGTATTTGCCATGGCTGGAAAATGGTAATGTGAAAGTGGCAACTTGGAGTTTGTGCCAGGAACTCAGCTGAAGGACAGGTGGTGCTTGTCTATCTTGCCCCAGTGTCCTCTGAAGTCGATGAGGGAGTCTCATCTCTTTCTACCACTTCTGAACTGAGGCACAGAATCATTTTCGGTGTTTATTCGCTCTTTTTCTCCCTCGGTGCTTGCACAGCTCTGTATTGTCTGCTGTAAAGCAACATTTGCAAGGTCATGTAACCATTCTGCCAGGGCTTTGTTCGTAGCAATAGATTCAGGGATCAGCTCCTGAGCTTCAGCCTCTGGAGTCCCCACTGATCCCAGACATCATTCCAGAAAACTGGAAGAGCCCAGCTCAGTGGCATTCCCAGCAGCCAGCCCTCCAAGAGGGGCACAGCCCCACTGGAGGGGAACAAAGCAGCCTTCCAAGCTTTTCCTGCAGGGAATGCAGCAGGGATGCTCTCAGGAGAGGGGGGAAGAAAACCCCTTCAGGAGCAAAAGTGTTGAAAACCAAACCAGATTCCCCTAGAGGAATGAAAGGGCGCTGCTATCAGCACAGAGCAGCATTTCTGAATCCTGCTAAATTGCTTTTCTGAGCTGCTTTTTTAATTCCAATTGGAGGGACCAGTTCTGCCTGAGTCCTTTAATTTGTGGGAGGCTACTACCAGCTGCTCATCCCAGCTTTCTCCAGCCCAAACCACACATGGTTTGTTCTTCATTAGGGATTCTTCTTTTTTATGCTAATAAGCAGTAAGACACCAAGTCTATCTTTCTATCTAGTCTCCCAAACTGCTTCTGCCAACCATTTAGAACAAACCCAGCCCTTCATAATTAATAATAATAATAATGATAATGATAATGATAATGATAATGATAATGATAATAATAATAAACAAAAGAATTTTGCCTCCATGGAATGGAGACTCTTTATTTTCTGTCTAAATTTCTGCAAAAGCAAGATTTCTGACCACATTTCATGGATGGTTTAAGGTTTTTTCCAGTGTCTAGTATTCACACAGAGCTCCTGCTCCATCACAACAAACTGTGCTCCCAAAGCAATTCTCTCAGCTCTGAGCTGAGCAAAACAAGATATTCTGATTGTTGCTACCACCCTTAAACACTTTCAACTCAAAAATGATTGCAAAAGCTCAGGTCTGATTGGAAATAAACGGATGGCAGCTGCTAAGGACAATATCAAACAAACATCAACCATTCCTCTAAAGCTATGGGCAAATTCCTAATTAGTATAAATTGGGACAATGCAGTGAAAACCAAGAAAACTTCCTCAGTTTTTTGTTTTTTTTTCATTCCCTAATCAAATCCTTGTGCAGTTCTGACTGCACAACTTGGTCAGTGAATTCCCCATTCACGAGCTTAAAGAAGAACAATGAATGAAGTGAGATGTAGGCTTCTCCTTTGGATGTACTGTGTGGGGTTTCTTGTAAGAAACAGGTACATCCTGGGAATTTATTTCTGCTGGATTACATTGCTACTTTGTCCTAGGTAAATATAAAAAATATATTGACAGAGACAAAAGAAAAGTGGGTTTTATTCTGTTTTTGAGTAAGGGTGGTGTGGAGTCTATCGTGGAGGTGTAAGGCAGAAATCTTTCAAATATGTATGATAAATGAAATCTCTATTTTGACCTTTCAAACCAAAACTCTGTTTACTTTCAGGAAGTGTAGGACATGTATACAGAGTCTGCTTGGATGAAGGGATTTGGCAAACAAAGGAAAATTCCACAGACATTTGGCGGGATAGTTCAGAATGTTCTGAGAAAAATCATTTCCAGAAAAATGTAAGTATGTTTTATACTGCGGTTGAAAACTTTAATCTTCTTAATCCTTTCTTGAGCAACTGACAAAACATTTCCACTTAATACCTGCAAAGGATCTTCGGATTTCATTTAAATTACCAAATGGAAAGCTGTTATTTTATTTATAAGAAGCAGAAGAAAAAATATTAAAGAAGGGGATTCCTGCTTTGGATGCCACAAGTTATTTTCTGTTCAGAGTCCAGTGTTCACATGTGCTGATTTTCTCCTGATAAAATAGAAAAACACTGCAACTTGTCAAGCAAGTAAGCATCCCAGCTTCTCCCCAAATCACAATAGTCTGTCAAAGTCAGACAACTTCCCTTCTGAGCCTTTCAGCATTTAACGAGCTGCTAGTTGGTTATTTCAGAGTTAGCTGGTCAGAGACTGGAGGATTCACCCTAATCTAATGCCATCCTTCCTGTATTTCTCATATTGCATCAGGCCAGGGGCTGGACTTTGTCAGCCAAACTTCTTTTGCCATGGAGTTCAGCTTAGCAGGTGTCAGAATTAGGTCTCTTAGGTGAGCACTATTACCACTATTTTTTACTTTTTAATGCTGACCGAGTGCTGTTTCTGACTTCATCAAGTAACACTGCTTTACTGATTAGTTATGAAACATTATTAGTTTAGTATCTCTGTGTATTACTACTTTTTTACTAAGCTCTTTATATAACAAGTACATGCATTCCCAAATTTTCAGTTTATTTATGCAAATGTAATAAATTTTCAGAAGTTCTGAGTGTTCTCCGAGGTTTGTTGACCATTCTGAATAGCATATTTGGTTCTGCAAGACATATTATGTGTGACAGCAGACAATTTCTTTGAAAGCTTTAACCAGCTTTCCTACCAGCACTAAATGTGGGCTTGTACCTATCTGTTTTGTTTAACTGAAACCCCCCAAGATATTGGAAATAACCCAGAGCCACTACCTTCACCCATCAGAGGAATCAGCTTGGTTTCGTGTGCTTTGGAGTTGCAAAATTGAAATAGGAAAGATGATAACTTGAGGTTTTTACAAGGTTTTTACCTGCTGGAATGTTGCCAGGGAGCACAGTGACTAAGAGCTGGGAATCTCCTGCACCCACACTGCCTTCCCTGGGCACTTTCACCCCCTTCAAGGGAGGCATGGCTCACTAGCATGAAATTATTAGAGAAAGCTGCTGGCAGGAAGACAGTGCTAAAGGCCCTGGTGATGAGTAGTTGAACAAAAAAACCAGCAAACTCACTGAGGAAAAGACAGATTCTGAGAAAATCTCTGTAGGCCAAATATGGATTATGAAAGCCACATATCCTGGATCTCATTCCCTCTTAGAGATGCTTTACTTGGGCTAGAAGTTTGAGTAGTTGAGAGGTAGACATAAGCAGCTAAAATAGAAAAAAAACTTAGGAAAAAGAAATGTTAAATTAGGCAAATTGAAAGGAAATTTGTGCAGGGCCAGGAGCTGGACTTCAACAATCCTTGTGGGTACCTTTGAACTCAGGACATTCAATGACAATTTATGAAAGTGTGAGCAGTTCCCTTCCTCCTCCGAGGTCTTATTTGTAATTCAAAGGCATTCAAGACAGCTCCAATTCAATAATTATTCTTTTTCCTTTGAACCCAAGACAGAATTGAGTCTGTTTCAATAGCTCTGGACAGAGCTGACTCTCCAAATTGTGCAGACACAGCTGATCAGAAACTCGTGTGTGCAGCTTCAGTGAGTTCTCTCTGCAGCTGCTACCCCACCAGGACCCACTTGGTGCATGGAATCAGGGCAAGGATCAGCTGTGCTTTGGACTACAAAAGGTGTTTGTGCAGGAGAAACCTGGGGAAGGTCTTTTCTGGTGGTTTGGCCAGGAAGTGACACGCTGAAAAACCTTTTCTACAGAATTTCCAGGCAGCTACAAATTTGTAACGTGGGAGCCATGAGGGAACTGTTTTTATTGTAATAATGTCTCCATAAAATTCTAAAAAAGACTCCTCTCCCAAAAAACTAACAGCAAAATTAACTAAAAATCGTAAGTTTTATCTCTTTATGTTGTTTGTAAGAAAGTAAACACTTTGTGGAAAGAAAGAAAGTGTTTAAAAAGCTTCATTCTAATTCTCTTTATTTTCTCTTTTTGTATGTATTAATAAACTATCTTTGTAACTTTTAAGTTTAAACCTGTTTTGCTTTCTCCTAATCTTATCTCACAGCAGAGTAAACACTCAAACCACTACATTTTTCTATTTAAAAAGAAACTCTGGCTACAAGTGTCTTTGTCATACGCTGATTTCAAAAGGCAGCTCAGAGAGCAGGGGTCAGAATCCTGCCCTGGCTCCTTGGAACTCAAAGAAGGTGATCCCCAAAATTTCTGAGCTCTGTTTCTGCTCTGTCCCCCTGCCTACTCAACATATTTTTCTTCTTTGTTCCCAGGAAGAAGAACATAAACTACTCACCACATTACAGCTGTTATACACCATAGGATATTGCTTTTCTCTCATCTCACTGGTATTAGCTCTGCTTATACTTTCTTTACTCAGGTCAGTATAAATCTACATGGATTTTAAATGTATTCATATTCTTCTTTTTATGAAATTGAAGTTATTCTTTGGTTTCCAGTGTTTCAGTACTTTCCAGCCTTCCAGTACCTGAAGGGGCTACAAAAAAGCTGGGGATGAGCTTTAGACAAGGGCATGGAGTGATAGGACAAGGAGGAATGGCTTTAAGCTGAAGATGGTAGATTTAGATTAGACATTAGGCAGAAATTCTTTACTTTGAGGCCCTGGCACAGGCCATCCAGAGAAACTGCCCCACTCTGACAGAACAAGAGGACACAGCCTCAAGCTGTGCCAGGGGAAATATAGGTTGGGTATTAGAAAAAAGTTTTTTACAGAAAGGGTGATAAAGTGCTGGAATGGCCTGCCCAGGGAGGTGGTGGAGTCACCATCCCTGGAGGTGTTTAAAGAAAGACTGGATGTGGCACTGGGTGCCAGGGTTTAGTTGAGGTGTCAGGGGTGGGTTGGACTCCATGATCTTGAAGGTCTTTTCCAATCTGGACATTCTGTGATTCTGTGAATTCCTGGCAGAATTTAAGGCCAGGTTGGATGGGCCTTGGAGAAACCTGACCTAGAGGAAGGGGGGATAGAATGAGATGGGCCTTAAGAGCCTTTCCAACCCACACCATTCCGTTGATTCCATGTAAATAACCTGTATTTTTCTAAGGAGCAAAGCAAATTCAATTTCTAAGCAGAATCCATTGATGACAACAATATGAACACAACAGTTGTTTTGCTGGGTTTTTGTTGGTTTTTAAAAATTTTCATTTCTGCGAATTAGATCTGTTCCAGAGGATTCATTCCTACATGATTTCTTCTCCCACAGGAAACTTCACTGCACAAGAAACTACATCCACATGAATTTATTTGCATCCTTTATCTTGCGTGCTGCAGCAGTTCTTATAAAAGACTCTGTATACTACAACATTTACTCCAAAAGACCAAATGATGAAACTGGATGGATATTATACCTCAGTCCAGAGGTAATGAGTTAGCTCATGGCTAATAAAAAATGTGTGCTTCTAGTGGTCATAACAGTTACAGTTTTGGGAGTTTGTTCTACAGCATCAAGTGTTGAGGGGTTTGTAAGTTGAGCTTTGGGTGCTGAAATTTTATTGAGAAAAGTTGGGGTGATCAAGATGAAATCCTGACTGTAAGAGATCTATTTTAAATGAATAAAAGAACATATTAATTGATTGTCATATTTAGAAACAGCCACTTAAGCAAAACAACTCACACCTTGTAGCCTCTAGAAAGAAATCTCTGTGTTTATTTGGCACCTATTTACATCATCTCATTTGTGACCACTGGGAATAAATTATTCTTGTATGTTGTTGTAGGAATAGAGCTTGCCCATGCCAACAAGGAAAATTATCTGCAAGGTGTTAATGATGACTGTTATTTTAACAGCTCACCAGTAAAAACCTCTCACATGCAGATCATGCCATCTCTATTTACAATGACTCCTGGTCTCTCATTCCTACAGATTGTCATCATTTGCAGGACTGCCCAGTTTTTCATGCATTACTTTGTCGGGGCAAATTACTTCTGGTTATTAGTGGAAGGAATTTATCTGCATACATTATTGATAACTGTGGTACTCTCTGAAAGAAGACTGCTACAGACATACATTGTGATAGGATGGGGTAAGTCCAGAACTGCTCCAAGCACTGATTATGGGGTGCTTTGTTGAGTCAGTGGAGGATATTTTGTTAAGAAGGAAAAAAGAACTCTGAATTCTGTTTTATTCATTAGTTTTGAAGCCAGCAATTGTGAATGGAGATATGTCAGCTATGGTACATTGGCTGCAGCTCAGCTTGAGCTGCAGATACAGGAAATCAGGGAATTGTTTCATGAGAAAACAGATGCCTGGTGGGCAGAACAAGAAGAAATTTCTTTATATTGGGCTGTATGTTGTCATCACTGAATATTATGGCACCACCAGGAACTTAATTTCCTCCTTTGTAATAGAGCACCTCTGGAGCAAAAATGCCAAATCATTAGCAATCCTCTTTTAAATGCTCCCCTTCCCAGATCACCTGAAAGTTCTAAGGTGCTTTAAGTTAGGAGACCACCAAAAGTCATTTTGTATTTGAACTACAAATGGGGGAAGCCAGGGTGAAGTTGATTTTTGTACCCTTCTAAACAGGAAACTGGAAAGCACAAATCTATGCACCACACACTTCTAAGAGCTTGGCTGGAATAGACTCTTCTTTTCTTTTCAGTTGTTCCAATCCTGTTTGTGGGCCCTTGGGGAATAAGCAGATCCAAACTGGAGAACACCGGGTAGGTTGTTAAACAAAATATTCTTTGGAATCCTGACTTTCTGTTTGCTTGGCTGAAAGCCCTTGGCAGTACCTGACACAAGAACTGACCAGCAAATTATCACATTATACAGCACCTACTGATATTTGTTACATTTTCAAATGTTCCCTTTAGTACTTTTACATTTAAAAAACAAACAAACAAACAAACAAAAACTTCTAGGTATTTTTATTTTTATTTTTATTTTTATTTTTATTTTTATTTTTATTTTTATTTTTATTTTTCTTATGCATCTAGCAAGGAGTAGAATGAACTTGCAGTGTTCCTGAAATGTTCATCCATTTCCATGGAGCAAATTGTGTGCACCAACATCTTCATGGAGAGCATCCTGTCAGTAAAAAGACAGACCTGTGCTTTCCTTGGAGACACTTGGAGTTTAATTTGTATTCACTGCCACATTTTAAAGAAAAAAAGTGAATTGTAATGGAGGCTCATGACAAAACCTGCTGGTCACTGAGAGCTGATTTTTGGTGAGGGCAGCAGTGACAGCAACAGGCACTGGCAAGCAACAGTTTCTGGTTTTCAGTGATGCTGTTGGTGACACCACATAAACTTTGTGGTTTATGCATGGAATCTTTTGTCCTCCTCTTATTTTTCGTGGTTTCTGGAGAATTTTGTTTGCAATGCCAACGTGGATTTGATAAGCAACATCCAAACCCTCATTCCAGTCTTATGGAGTCAGATGTCACATAAATTGTAAATGACAAGCCAAGATCCTACAGAACCCCTGGCTAATTAGCAAGAAGAAATAGGACAAATCAGAAGGTTAAAGCAGGAGAAAAAGAGACAGCTTCAAGGAAACAATTTGCATGTTTTTAGCAGATCAAGAAGCATTGGTCACAATTCCCAGTTTACTCATTTCCAGTCTCCAGTTTCAGAGAGATAATTTAATTAATTAAGGATTAATTCCATGATGAGGGTTTGGTGTCCTGTTCTGTGGATTCAAAGACTGAGTTTGCCTGATAGTCCTGAATTTTATGGACTAGGGAAACCTTTATCTACATTCACATGGAAAGATCTTCAGAGCTGTTGGTGAAACTCTTCCTGGTTTTATTCCACTTCTTTTGGGGGCCACCTGAAAAAAGTTGAACTTCACCAAGTTCCTTTTGAAATACATATACAAGTTATGTGAGCATTCTTTTTTTTTTCTATGAAAATAGTTATATTTTAAATTATTCTCCAGGTGCTGGGGAACAAATGAACACATGGGGATCTGGTGGATCATCCGAGGACCAATGTTGTTTTCCATTGCAGTAAGAATTTTATAACCTGTATTTTGTTTTTTCCCCCTCCTTGGTCTTTGTAATTAGTGCCATTTTCATCCTTCAAAATTTTGGAACTAATAAGATACAGTTTCCTCCCACAGAAATATCAAGGGAGACACAAAGTGAGAGAAGGGATAAAGTTTTGTTCAAAAAATGAGGAAGCAGGGTTCTGCATTAAAAAACTGAATTGTGATTTTGTACTGGAAGATTGTGTATCAAATTCTATGTCAGGCTGAATAAGGCAATGCTAAGTTACTCACCTTTGCATGATTAGTATGTGACAATAACCTGGTTGTATTCCAGCCTCATCCCAGCTGCATTCCAGTTATTTGGTGGCAGGTTTTGCAAGTGTTTAATATCAACTATACCTTTATTTAGTAGTTAACTGCTTGTTGTCATAACATTTGCTGCAAGTAAACCATATGTATTTTCCTTCAAGGTTAACTTTGGCATCTTCTTAAAAATTCTCAGAATGCTGATTTCCAAGCTAAAAGCTCAGCAAATGAGCTTTCATGATTACAAATACAGGTATGTAACAAATGACACAGAACCCCTTGCCCTTTTTAAAAAAAATTGACACCAAAAACGTGTCAGTTTTTGTACCTAGCACCTAAAGATGTACCTAGCACCACCAGGTGTAACAGACATTCAGAATATGGGAAATAGATATATTCTGCATAGATATTCAGAATATTCTGAACAGATATTAAGGATAGGAAAACAGGCTCCACAGACATTTCCCTCTATGAGAGGCAAAGGCATCTGTGTGCTGAGCTTTGGGGGCATTTCCACAAAGGCTTTTCAGTTCAGTGAGATCTCTGCTCCCAGGTATCTCCTCCCACACCCCTGGCCTCTGCTGCTGTGACACATTTATCCCTTTGTCATCAAAATTCGGGAAGAAAAAGAAAAATCCTCTAGCACTGTGTTTGTAACCTGATAGAGAACCAGGCATTACTTTATTCTGGCCAGGATATGCCATGGAAAGCATTTCATTTCCACATGCCTTTTAACTAGACTTTCCACAGATTTATGCAAACATTATTCTGACAATCACAAAGCTGCTACTACCATTCCAAAGTCAGAATATTGAGGGCGTGTTTTTGGAATGATTTCTTTGTCTCTGAGTTTTTGATTTTTGGCACCAAGGACGTTTGAAAAACACAATAACCAAACATTTTCTTTCTAAGATTGGCAAGATCTACCCTTGTGCTGATTCCATTGTTGGGGATCCACGAATTTGTATTTACCTTCATCACTGATGAACAGGTGGAAGGACTTTCAAGGCACATAAGACTTTTCATTCAGCTGACAATGAGCTCATTTCATGTAAGTACTGTTTTACAAATATTCTTTTTAAGGTTCATAGAACCATGTGCATTTGCTGCTCACCACAGTTATAGTGAATTCTGATTTAATATTATATCCCAACCAACAATGTCTCTAAATGAGCTGTTGCAGTAACAGGATGAAGCACTCACAAACTGCACACTGACATATGACAGTCCCAAACACCAAAAAAAGGAGTCTGACATTTTCAGAAAAAAAAAAAAAGGTGTCTCCATTTAAAACACTCCCAGCCAAAATCATAACCATGAGAATATCTGCCTCACCCAAGGTCTGGGCTCCATTTCCTAAAGGATGTTTGTTCATCTTCTCTGCAGTGGCACTGTGGACTCCCAGGTGGACTCTCACAAAAGTGCATTGTGGTTGTAAGACATGAAAAAAGAATGAGAGATTCCAAATATTTCAGAAGGCAAAGAGCATAGAAAAAAACCTTTATTGTCTAATTCTTACTACTTTTTATAAGGTGTTCTGATACAGACTTAACGTGGTTGGTGAACAGGAACGACATCTCTCTGATCCCATTGGTTAAACCAGAGAAACAGCTCAAATGTTTTGAGAACTAGAAAAGCAAAATACCACCTGGAGAAAGATTGTTTTGAGAAAGGAGAGTTGTTGCCAGGATTTGTTTTGAGAAGAAGCTTTCTTAAGAATTTCTCCCTTGGGAGAAAGTTAGCAGGCTGAAATGTCTCAGACCCAGAAATATCAGGCCCACAGTGCATCAATTTTTAGTTACTTTTAGGAGAAAATTTGTCAGAGCCCTCACATGGATAGAACAGAAAAAATGGACCAGCATCTGCAGGTGGAAAAGAATTTCTCACCCACACAGTCAGGAGTGTTTTACAGATCTTCAGGCACTCGGCTCCTCTTCAGTCCCCCTGCCTTAGTCTGGTGTGAGAAGGCAAAAACCTGAGGTGGGGAAGGAGTGTGACTGTGGCAACTCTGCCCTCAGCTCTCAGCTGCCAGACTCTGGGGTGAAGGAGGCACACCCCAATGAAACAGCCACTGTCAAGTGTGCAGACTCCAGGGTGAGGTGTTACTGGTCCTCAGTGGTGACTCCCCGATGGCCACTCATGCACAGGCACAGGCTGTGCTTCCCTGCAAATATTTGCTCTCCAGCTTGCCAAGCCAGAGAAATGCACACTGTGGTGGTTTCTGGGTCTTCTTTTCTTTGCTAGGGTTGGGATTAATGATTGAGAGAGACGAAGTTTGTGTTTGGACTTTAAAGTTTGTTAATTTTTATTTAAGTTGCAGTCTCACAAGCTGCGAGTTTTGTTGCACTCGAATTAACTGGCATAAAAATGGATGCCTTTTATGTCTACTGAGTTATTTTAAGGACACTTTGTCTAATTGTGAACTAACACCTAAATTATTTTTATTTATAACTTAATAATTAAACACCTTTGGTCCACAATGCAGACCTCAGTAACCAATTACAAAAATCTACCTAAAGCCATGAAAAAGAAGGTGAAGAAGAAGAACTCAGCTTACACTCTGAGTCTTCTCTCTTGCTCTGTATACACTACTATATACTAAAACTTTAAACTCAAAGTTTCCACCCTGTGTTCTTACACACTTCTATTCTAACTACACACTTACAACCTTAGTGCTGTCAATGTTGGAAGCTTTTTTTACAGCCTCAGGTCAAATGCAGTTCTTTCTTGGCAGCACAGAAAGTCCCAAATTCTCAGCTTCCAGGGTTCCAACAGCACAGTGGCACAAAGCATTGCTGTCTGCCTCTGTCTTCAGTTCTGCAGAAAAGAATTTTTTGAATAAAGAATTTTTGAGTAAAGAATTTTTGAAATTATAAAGAATTTTTGAGATTGTACTAACGAACCTGCTCAGCAGAGTTGTCCTTTACCCACATCTTCCTGCCTTGATCTACCTGGGGCACCAGGACAGCAATTTCCAGATCTTTATTTTCTGCAAACCCCTTTTTTCAGGCTCATCTCTCTGGCTCCAAGTGGCTGCCCCTCAGTAATTCACTGCTCTGGCAGTGCTGCCCTCCTCTGCAGCCTGAGGCACGAAGCCACCTGAGCACTGCTGCACTTTCCCCACAGTTTATGATGATCCTGGGTTTCCTTTGCACCTGTGCTCTGGTGGATGTATGCATCAGTGTTTTGACACTCTTATTGGGGCTATACTTTAAAATTTCCACCACAGCTTGAGGGCAAAAATGTCCCGAGTGACAGCAGAGAATTCCTGGAGAGCCACACGCCCAAGGAGCCTGCTGACATGGTGTTCACAAAATCACAGAATTATTTGGGTTGGAAGGGACCTTCATTAGTTCCTTGGTTAGACATATCCTTACTTGGAGAGGCTGCAGTGCCTAGATGTTATTTTAAAAGTGCAGAATCATTTTAAGTGAAGATTTTATTTACTGGCTTGTACAAAGAAATCTGATATATAAACCAGCTTACTCATCCTTGCTAGAGAACACAAACTTCATTCCTTTCAGAGAAACATGCATGAGCTTGGCAGCATGTCCTGGTTTAGAAGCAAAGCTCCATTAAAAAATACCCAGAGACCTTAGCCAATGTTTATTGCAGATCCTCTTTTTTAGCTGCAGCATTATTTATGAAGGGATTAGCCAAAAAGCACATAAACTGTACACAATTACATTTGTTTAGTCTGTAAATCTTCTCAGTAGTTTTAAAAGGCAGTTAAACTGTTTTGTTAAAGAAAAACAATTATCCCTGGGATCTCAGCTGAAGGTTTAACTCAAACATTTTCAAGGAGCACAAAATTAAATTCCAAATAGGAGTTCTGGTGTAGGTATGATGCTGCTTTGCTTTAGGAAATGGAGCAACCTAAACATCTTGGCTCCCTTGTGCGTGGAAATTGTTACTCCCAGGAAAAAAAACTGATTTCTGGTGCAGAGAACTCAGTTATTTGATGAGTAATTTATCACATTGCAATTGTCATTAGAACTGAAGAGCAAGTGTGAGGATTACGTGTGCATCTGTCCTTTCCTGTTGGTGTTTCTGCTAATGACCATTCCTTCTGAATTCCTGATTCTCCCTTTTCACTCACACTGGGATAATTCTGCAAGCCTCTGTTTGAGAAGTCACAACACACTGGGAAGGTTTCTAAGTGTGAAAATCACTTTCCTGGGAGAAAAATGAGCAAGCATGAAAGGAACCAGGACATAAAGTGAGCACCAAATATAAATAATCAGCCAATCTTCCCCTTTCTGGTGTGATTTTACCCAGCTTGTCACTGCAGCAGCAGGGAAGGAGATTCCCAGAGGTTTTTACAAACTGAAATCAGCTCCTGATCTGGTGAGTCTCTGCCTTTCTCTCAGTGGCTCTCACCAGGCTCAGCAGGCTCAGGAGTGGAGTTTAAATCCTGTTTCTTCTTGTGGTGAGGCCAAATGGAGAGTCCATACCCAGAACAAAAAACCCCCAAAGCACCAAGCAGAGTCATGAACTTTTTACACCCCAAAAAAAAGAGAGCTGCCTCCAGGAGCAGAAGTTCTGCATAAAAAGTTGCTTTGTAAGCTAGTAAATTTATAATTCATATAACATATTTTAATATATTAAAATATGTAAAATATTCGATGAGACTACATTACATATTTATGTGATGTAATTATTATGTTACAATTTGTACTTAAAATCACCTATTATTAACTCTAATTAACTCTATCTTCCTACCATAACCCAGAGGAAGCATGAAAAATCAGAGAAATAAAATAAATGGAGAAAGCAATTCTGTCTGCTGTTTGTCCTGTCCCCATTCCCACTGGTGTGGCAGATAAACTACACATATGCTTGAGGAATTAATGACTCTAAATAATTCAGCACTGCTAGAAAATTAACAGCAGGCTCAGAATGCTATTGGCTAATTCTAGGTATAATGAAAAATGTGGAAGCTTCTGTGTATGTGAATTTCTTTTGAAACTTCTGTCTGAGCAAAGCAGAAACATTTCTGGAAAAATACGAGTGTGGGAACAGTTGAATGCTGTCACCTGAATTGCACCTTTGTAGCTGTGATATAAATATTGCCTTGGCACTCAGAGTATTTATTCTCTTAATCAGAACTTGTGTCACAGATGCCTTCAGACACACCAAAAAAGGGCATTTCCTGAAGCACTGGGAATAAATCTGCATGTCTGTGGGGCTGAGATGCAGCCTGTAAGCTGCTTTAGCCTGAGATCAAACACAGACAGAGAGAGGCAAATGGAAATCATAATTTTGGGGTTGGTTTAAAACAAGTTGTTTCTGTAGGATTTTTTAAAGGTGATCATCTAAATCAGTTTCCATGGAAAAACAGCAATTCCACATGGCCATAAGACTCAATATAGCTCAACTTTGAACTAACAACAATCACTTAATATAGAACTAATTTGCAAAAAGAATCCAAATGGGATCTCAGTAGAATCATTCACAAACAAGCATATTGATAATATGAGAAACCAAGCTGCATTCTTTTTATTTTACCACGTTTGGAGATAGCAGCAGTCACAGTATAACAGCAATAGTTTGGGAAAAAAACATGATGTGATAGCAAAATGAAGATTAAAATGGGGTTTCTAATCTGTTCTTCAGCATCTGCACAAAATGTGCCCTGCACTTGCCAAGGAACTGCACAAAAACAAGTGACAGGGTGCTCCATTAATACATAAATGCAGGCAACTAGTTTCCTTTTGGAACATTAAAGAGCACTGTTTATATTCATGGCTTTAACACTAATGTCAGCTTTAAATTACAGCTTCAGGTATTTCCTGCACACTGACTTTTTCCTCTCACTCCCTTTCTCTTACAGGGCTTTCTGGTAGCAGTTCTCTATTGCTTTGCTAATGGAGAGGTAAGACACGCTGCTGTGAGAGAAGTTTTCAGTTCATTTACATCTCTCAGGGCCTGAGACAGATGTCCTTGACTTTCAGGCCTCGAGAGGAATTGTTTTGCTTGACCAAAATGTGAAGACAGTAGCTAACATCATAAGTGCAGTTTAGAGTTACACACTAAAGAATCACAGGACTACAAACACATGAAAAATATGAAAGTTAAAATCCTAAGGCACCAGGAGAGCTGGCACTTGTCTGCACTAGAGAAGTGCTTGTCTGACATGGGCAAAGGGCACAGAATTGCTGGCAGCTCTCAGCAGAAGTTCAGAAGAATTCTGAAGTTGCTCTTTTGGCCTTCTTCCACCTGGTGCAGCTGAATGCTGAGGCCAAAGTGATGCTGGCAGAGCCAGGGGAAGCCCCAGCTCCTCCCCAGGGGGCTGCAGCCTGCTCTCCTGGGCCCTGCTGGGGGACACCCAGCTCTGAGGATTGCCACCAGGCTGCCAGATAAACGTTCTAACAAAACAAATGGGTTTTACCCAAGTGCAACACTCGGGTAAAGCTGCGTGGTCCTCATTTCCACAGCCCCTGGGCCTTCCTCCTCCTCCTCCTCCTCCTCCTCCTCCTCCTCCCTGCAGCAGGCTGTGAGCAGGGCACTCACTTGAGCTCTCACACACTTCAGATTTGCAGAGGAAAAATTTTCCTAAGTCGGGGTGAAGAGGTTGGACTCTTCAGATTGATTTAGCAAACAAATCAGTTCCTACCTGCCCTGGGTTAGGGCAAATTTGGGAGAAAAGTTCTGGATGGGGTCACTCTAGACAGCAAATTCAAGTGGCCCCTCCCTCAACTGGTCTGGGAAAAAAATTCCTTAGAGAAAAGTGGAAAAAACTGTTTACTCAATAAGCAAAGTGTTCACAAGCATAAAAAAAAAAAAGAATAATATGAAACAAAAACCCCTCTCACTGTTCAAAGAGATGGCAAATTCAGAAAGTCCCTGCCATGGGTGTAGCTCAGCTCACCCAGCCTCTCCTCAGTCCCCCCAGCACTGGAAAATGCCATCCTGGGCCCCAGGGGGCTGCAGGTGTGACTCGGGGTGTTTTTCTGGGTTTTCAGTCCAGAGCAGGTCTAAACAGTTCCAAGAAAAAGGAAAGAAACAAAAGAGTCCAGGGAACTTCTCTGCCTCAGCCAGCTAAAACCAGCTAAAACCAGCTAAAACCAGCTAAAACCAGCTAAAACCAGCTAAAACCAACTAAACTCTGTCCCGCTGTCTGTCTGTCCGTGCTGCAGACAGCACAGCCCAGGAGCAGAATGTGGAGCAGGGAGTGCAGATTCTGAAAACAAACCCGGCGCTTCTCTTTCTCCCCCTTCGCTCTCAGAACCAGTCTGAAAGGTACAGAAAACAATATCCAGCATAAACAGAACAGATGATTGGGGATACAAACATCACAAAGTCACCCTAGGACACACCCTACAAGCAGCAGGCCAGAGGAAAACCCCAAAGGGGCAGGAAGCTCTTGGCAGTTCCTCTCATTTGACACCTAGCATTTGTGTCAGTAAACTACGGCGTGGTCACCTGCCATTACCAATGCCTCTTCTCTCCTCCCCTCAGGTGAAAGCAGAGCTGCAGAAGCAGTGGTCCCGTTTCCTGCTGGCAGATCCCTTTGGCTGCAAACTCTGCTTCCTCGGGGAAAACATCAAATACCTGAGGAAATGTTCACAGAGACGGAAGAAGCATCACCCCAGCGGCAAGCAGCACCTGTGCCTGGAGGTGAGCAAGCCCTGGGAGGTGCAGCTGCAGCAGGTGCTGGGCAGGCAGAGCCCAGAGGCCAGGGCAGGCCCCCCACAGATGAGCTTGTCCGACAGCAGCGAGGGAGAGGTGACCACCGGGGAGACCACCGAGGAGGTCTTTGAGGAGAGCGAAATTTAGGGAGCTGTCCTGGGACAGCACCTGCCAGCAGCCAGGGTTGGGATGGATCCCTCACCTCCAGGCTGCTCAGAGCTCGGGATGGGCAGTGTGAGGATGGAGCAGTTGATAGGCCAGCTGGTCCAGGTTTCTTGGTCTGAGAAAAACGTTCTGAATTGATCTGGACGTTGGTAACCCATGTGGGCTTCTGGATGGAGCGTTTTGCTTTGAGCTGGCATTTTTGCTTTTGTGAGGTGCTCCAGGAAGCAGGATGAACTCTGGACATCAGTAGGCTCTGGAGACACGTTTTGTCAGCTTCATCCATATGTGACTGGCTTTGAGTCACGTCATGAGAAGTTCTTAGCTTTTCTTTTTCATAGGAGTGGCTCATGAATAGACAGATGTGTGTGGAAGACTCCTTCCTTCACAGACTGAAATCATACCCCATCTCAAGAAAAACACCCCAGTTTTAGAACAAACCAGACCAAACATATATATATATAACCCAAAAGACAAACTTGGGAAGAACCAAGCTGTTGCTTGCATTTTTGAGCATCTTCACTTAAAGTTTAGTGCCAGAAATGTCATTATGAGATGAAAATGCAAAACACGTGCATGAAATGTGCCCAAATGAAATGTTCTGGAGCAATTTTTGTTACCTTTGTTGTTATTATTATTTTTTATTTGACACAAGCCACTGTGACTTCTGGTTTGCCCTACATGTGTCTTTAGTGACCAAACAGCTCAGTGGGAAGTGCTGCCTCCACCTTCCTGCCAGGGGACCCAAAATGGATGAAGACATGGGATTGTGATCATTCCAAAAGAATATTGTGAAATCTTTCTTCCTCCATTTAAAAAGAGCCATGATGAAGTTTCATTTCTCACACCCAAACTCATCCAGAGACCTATGAAATGCAATCAAGCTTGTTAATATTCTATGATCCAGCTTATGTAACTTACCAATGCTTTTTATGATTATTTATCAGGCTACAAAGGTTTAGCCATGCAACCTGTGGCATTTATGCTCTTACTGCAAAGAACAGATTAATTCATTGACGAGGTCAAGAACGTATTTCTGGCACTTTAACAAAAGTATTTCTTTTACAGTTCTGTCTGTGTTAACCTATTTAATCAATACAAAGTTGTATATTTCAGTAATATATTAATAAACTGTAAATGTTTGATCCATTTTAAAATAAAATAGCTGCAGTTTTTAAAGGTTTTTTTTACTAGAATGTGAATTCTGCTTATAGAGAATTTTACTGCAATGGATTTCTTCAGCAGCCACTGGAAACACCAGATATCACACATGCACACATTGTGTCTTCCTCAATTTATAACAAACTGATTTCTTCTAGAGCTATTAAGACATTAAAGAGATTGAAGTAATTTAGAATGTGTTTTACTTACATGTTAAAACATTGAAATGGTAAGATTCTATGGCATCTCAGTGAAATAGTTTACTTTTAAATTGCATTTTAAGGATTTTCATGTGCTCAAGAGATCAGTTTTCTGTGTTTTGGACAGCAGTCCCCCTAGCTGCATTATCTTCTCTCTATTATGTGTTTGGGCTTTTTGCCTCTTCCAGTTTATAAAAATCAACTCTTTTTATATAAGCAGGCCCTGTTGGCCTGAGGTCTGATCCAGACAAAAACAACCATCACATGGATTCCTTCAGAAAGCACCTTTCTAACTAGATAACAGCAAGAATATAGCATTATTTACTTTACAGAATTATTACAAGCTCCTAAATTCTAACTCTTTCTAGAAGACAGCAGCAAACTTCACAATTCACATATGTTAGAGTCAGGAACAGCTGCCTGTCCTCCTGGGAAGTTGAAGGTCAGGAATCCTCCTGGGATTTTCTTTCCACCCTCTGTGGAGCCCCTGGAGGGACACTGAAGCCTGGAGAGCTGATGGAACCACCTGCAGCAGCCAGGGATGCTACAAGTGCACAGACACACAGAGACAGCGGGAAGGACGAGGAACAGGATCTTGTTCTGACAAAACAAGAGTGCAGGAGACAGCCTGACCTAAACTGGTGTTTGCTTGCAAGTGGTATTTCATGTAAATGATGTACCTAATTTGCACACTGACTAATTATCAGGCAACAGAAAGTTTACCATTGCCCCAGGGGTTTATCTTGTGCAGACGTGGTAACAGGTCTTTTCTCTTTATCAGCTGGTTTCTCACCTTTCCTCCCCAGGTTTCCACTGCCTTGTGAGAAAGCCTGGTGGGAGAGAAAGGCTTCCCACAGTCCTGGGAGTCTGGACTCTGCTGGGTCAATCCATTCAGTAGGACAAGGTGGTCTATTAACCCTCAGGACATCAGGGACAACCCACACCCAAACCTGACTGCCACAGCTTTGGAGTTGTCTTTGCCAAGGATTTTGCTTTCAGTCCAAACTTGCATGACAAAAAAAAAGAAACAAAAACAGAACAAAAACTTGCATTCCAAGCCCAGAATAGCCTGTGGGGTTCAGAAGAGCTTTGCCATGAGATGTGGTGTGATAACTGATCTGATATGTACAAATAAGGTTTATTCCATCTCAGTAATCTGTTGGGAGACAGGCTATCAATCTTTTATATTTTATTACACCTATTACAACCTTCCAGACACAGTGGCTCCTCCTACAGCCAGAGATGTCAGCTGTATGCTAATTATTCATGTGTACTTTGTTATTCTTTGTTAAATATATTGCTTCTACATGCCAGGGTCTGTGCCTCAAAGGCTCAAACAGTAAAGCACAAACATTCCATTCTGGAAAGCTCTGTCAGCAATGCCTTGGAATCGATAACACTGGTCCTTCCTTTCACTTCTTTTCATTTGGTTCTGGCATTTTCTTCCCTTTTCCCATCATTCTGAGCTCCCATTAAGGAAAACTCTGTGCTCTGTAAAATTCTTCATGATGCTATTTTGCTGACATCATCTTTCCCACCTTCCATAGCAACCAACCCTCTGGATTTTTAACTCTTTTTCTTCCACCTGCCATTTCAAATCTCTGGTGAACGCTCACGGTGAACTCTCTGCTGTGCTGAATGTCATCTCGTGTTCAGATATCTCTGCAGTCATTCCTGGAGCCACACACAACTACAATGACAAGCAGCTGCTTGTGAGCTTCATCTTTGCAATTAGCTGCAGGAAATTCAAGTTCAGCTGCCACATACCCAGCCCTCAAAGGCTGCAAGGCTGTTTCCTTGGGCATCACGTTCATCATAGTGCCTGAGCAAAGAGGATGCAAAACACCACCTAGAAGAACTAAGGAAAGGAACAAAAACAACAAAAAGGCACAGGAAGAATTCTGCAGCTTTTTCCTTTCTCCTTTGCCTTTCAGGGAAGGAAAGGGGTGGATTTATTGGACTTTGTTTGAGAAAGGTGTCACAGAAGATCAATTATCAGTCACTGACTAAACTGTCCATCTATCTATGTGTAGGAAGGCAAAAAATCTGTCATGTGCTGTTGAACTCCAGCACTGACACTGCTGGGGAAGGGCCCCTGAGCAGAGGATCAAAGTGTAATCTAGGGTTGAATCACAATGTGTTCCATGTAATTCATGACAGAGCTTTCTTCTCTCACCCTTCCCTGTGAAACTGGTGCTTACCAGGCACTGCCATGCCAGGACACTTGGCTATAGGGACCTTTGGCCTAATCCAGAGTTTTACTTTTCACAGGCTTGGGAGGTAAGAAATGAGTTGGTTTCAGCAACAGAGGAAAAGCACAAAGCAACAAAGGCCAAGAAGGCATTGAGCACAGCACATCTGGCACACCACATCTGGCCCTGGTGTCTGTAAGCACCACAGCAAGCAGGCTGCTCACTGCTCTGAACACAGAGCTGCACACGATCTCATGAGAGTGTGAGCCAAAAGAAAGACCCCTGAGAGCTGTGAGCAGTGCTAGGAGGGTGTCTGGACTTAACCCCCACATTTCCACATTCCCTCACAGGGCCATCCAGCCTTCCTCCCTTTTCCACAGGCTTGCAGAAAGTGGAAGGGCCGTGGGAAGAGCCCCTGAAGGCTGAGAGCAGAGCTGGCTGTAGAACTCAGCTTAAAGACATCCAAGCAGCTGCTGCAAAAAAACACTCCCAGTCACTTTGAGCAAAGAACCAGAGACAAATGAAACGGTCTTAAAACATTTGCTAAGTCTAAAAAAAAAAATAAAAAAAGAAAAAAAAATCATAGCTCTGTAAATAAAAAGACTGTAACTTCTGCTGTAGCTCTGGGAGGCTTGAGTGTTTGGTTTTCTACTTGATAAAACAGGAAGGCAAAATCAAATCTGAGCTGAAGGTTTTTATCCTCTGCTTTCAGGGACTTGTGGAAACAAACAGCCTGCAGCACAGAGCCCTGAGGTTGGATTGTTTGTCCCTGCAATAAATACTTCACCAGTGCATGTTTGTAATTTGTTTTCATTTGTATAAGGACCGAGACAGGAACTTCCCCAAGGAAGAAACAGGACATGAGTATTTCTGTGGTTCGAGTCGAGCTAGAGGATCACAACTGCTGAAACCTCCCTTGTGTGTGAGGTTAGTTCAAAGCAAGCTGTGCAAATAGAATTCCCTGGGCCATCCAACCATCAGTTCAGACACTGCCATTGTGTTCACTGAAACCACAGGACAGGAGTGGTGCTAGTGCAGCAAAGCAGGGAAGATGACAAGAACTGAGTGAAACCAACTGCTTTAACTTTGCACATAGCTTTACTTCTACTTTACACATAGCTTTACTTCTAAGGGCCTCATGCAGAACACAGGTCGCACTGACTTCTGAAGGCTTAAAACCCTTTCAGCCCATCCACCTTGTGGAGTAACTTTTCCAGTTGACTCACAGCAGCAGCCACATCCACTCCTATTTCAATGGCCTTACGTGAATCCTTCCATGAACACTGCAAATCTTCACAAACCTCTGTGACCTGCAGGCTGTCTGTCTGTCCATCCTAAGCCCTGCAAGGCAGAGTTGTCTCTTCCTGTGTCCAGTGGCCAGCACAGATGACAACAGATCCAACAGATCATTGTCAGGGCCCCCAAGAGCACCAACCTGCCTTAGGGCTGGCCCGTGGCTCCAGGAGCACTGCTGGAAGTTCAGGCCTGAGACATTTGTAGGTATCTAAGGTATGTTGTAGGTGCAGTTATCTCCTGCTTTTCCTCTTGGATGGACTCAGAAGCCAAAGGCTGAATTGCATTGTGGAATCCAAGGTGATTTTTTTAATTATTATGGCTGCAGAAGTCTAGCACAGCTATTCCTGTGCAGAATGGTGTCAACCCTCGTGAGCTCTGCATCTAAACACTGCAGACTGCAAGGCTGCCACCCTGCACTGCCAGTGCCTGCTCTGGTCCTCTCACTGTGATGTTTTTCTGGGCACTGGCACTACAGCACACAGCAAATGGCTCGCTCAGGAACTCCCCAAGCTGGGTTCCAAGGTCGTGTCAAAGTCAGGACAGGAGGTGTTTTTTGCTGTCAGGTTGGAGCTACGTGTACCTCAGCACATGGAGGGTGTTCACCAGCTGCTCTACACCACCCATCAGAATCTGAATCAGCCTTCTGAGATTTTTTTTAACAGATTTAGGCAATTTAGGACAAGGTGCAAAGACACTGCTGTGAAAACCGAGCTTTCGCCTGGAACTTTTTCAATGTTTTACCTTCAGGGTCTTCTTTTCCTGAAGACTGTGCACAGCTCTGCCACCACTTCCCACCTCCATGCACAAGCACAGAGTGCAGGGGGTTGCAGAAATAAATTACGTGAGTTCAAAACCAGAAAAACTCTTCGAAAGAATCTCCACAGAGGTTTATGAGATGTATGGATGTGCTGCCTCCAAGAGTCACACCCTGCTGGAAGAGGGGCTCGTGTCCTGCAGAACTGTGACCCCCAGGTGATGCCTGAAGTTTTATCTTTCATGTGTTTCAGGCTCTGTGCTGCCCAGGGTGCAGCTCTGGGCTCACACTCAGGGTCACTCAGCTCTGGGCTCACACTCAGCTCTGAGCTCACACTCAGGGTCACTCAGCTCTGGGCTCACACTCAGGGTCACTCAGCTCTGGGCTCACACTCAGGGTCACTCAGCTCTGCACACAGCAGGGACACAAAACAAATCCTGCTCCTGCTGCACACCAAGGACAGCTGGGACAAGTGTTCAGCCCAAAAGCACAAACAAGGCTGGGCTGAAGAGAGAAAACAAGAAGGATGGGACTGCATAACCTGCAGCTGTAATTGGACAATTAAACCCCAATATGCAAATGGCCAACACTTATCAAAGTGTGAGACCTCGTGATCATTTGTCCATTTTGTGACCATTTTGTGTCCACCTTGGGTGTAGCCCTGGCCAGGCTCTTGTCCTGCCCAAGGTTTACCTTAAAGGCCTTTTAATAAATATCTACTTTATTCTCCAACTTTGTCCAGTCTCTGCTCCAGCTCAGCCTTCCCAAGGCATCAGAGCTGCTCTGAGCCCCCTTCCACAGGTGGGTGTTGGGTTAGGCAGGATTTTGGCAGGCCTGATTTTGAGTTTGTCAGAAAACCTGTCAGCATGTTAACTCCAACACAGAAAGGAGAAAATTCATGAACAAGGTTTTACAGCAGCGTTTTCAACTGAGCTTCAAGCTGCACGTGAAGCTTGAAAGTAGAGGAGTGGCTGGGTGGGGAAGAGCTCCAGGTCACTTCAAACATGAAAACACTCCCATTCCATGGCAGCTGCTCTCAGGCTGCTCATGGTCAGCTTGCTTGCTCAAGAACCATTTAACCACACGTGTTTCTTACATTGATTTCCAGAAAAACAAACAAAAAAAAGAATTCAAAATGAAAACTGTAGGGGCCATACGTGTCTGAGTAACACGTGAAGATCTGAACAGGGCAAGCACAAGAAGATGGCACCCCAGTGATGAGGCTGCAAATTCAAGCTGCATTAAGCTCACATCAACAAAGTCTCCACGTGCATGTGGCAGCCCACAGGATGTCTTGGATCCAACTGCACTCCCAAGGTGTGGGGCTGTGGGAGAAGAAGCAACTGGGGAAAGACAATTCCATGCTCAATGTGTCTCTGTACAGTTTATTTTACAGGAGATGAGATGAGCACTATGGTGTATATAAACTTGCAGAACAATATAGGAAAATACAGTTTAACCATATGAAACTGTTTTACAGTAAGACAGAAAAATTACATATAGGAAATGCCTTCAACACTGAAGGACAAGATCCACAGCTGACATCAAGTAGCTTCCACTGAACCCTGCCAGTTTACCCGAGCTGAAGATCTGTCCCTTGAATCTTTTCTTCATTCCACTTCAGTTCAGTAAGTGATTCCTTCATCTATCCTTAGGGAACAAAAGCCATCCTATAATTTCCACAACGATCCAAGATCTACTAGTAACCCAGACAGAGGCTGTATGATCAAAAAACTATTTAAGGGGTCTAGTCAGCCAAAATTTACGGGAAGTTATAAAATTTTGGTTAAGCATCTTTAAAAACAAGTCATTAGTACTGGCAAAAGACAACTTTCCTAGAAATTTAGAAGTATTTAGGAAAACTTACACAAAAAGGACCAAATAAGCAACTTTATTTTGGTAGAAAACTGTGTATGAGTGGTGACCTGGCCTGCCTGTGAATCCCTGCTGCTGCAGTGTCTGCACAACTGCCCAGTGCAATTCTCACACTTTGTGTTGCAGAAAACAAGGAAATCATCTAAGGAGAAGAAAGTATTTTTGTCCAACACTAGTACCTGCTGTTCTCATAATGGATAGAGGCTGCTGTCCCTGAAGAGTGTTTTTGACCTAAAGAGTATGGAGATCCAAACTCCTTGGTCTATTTTGATAATCTCAGCCATTTCATCAAACAACTCCAAGGGAACAAGGAATTTCAGGTCAACCATTCCCAAATTCTGGCATTAACATGACTTTGATCATTATGTTAGCAGATGTGAGATCCCTGAAATCACACTCAGCTTTTGACTTCCAGGACCAGAACATTTCTTCTCCTCAACTGCTGTAAAAAAAAAAAAAGTTGTGGGCTTTTATTATTATTATTATTATTAATTTTATGCAATAAAGTGTAACTAGTCTTTTATGCAAAATTATCACTGCATACTATTTTGATGCAGAATTCCCTGCTTATCCTACTGAGCCCAAGGATGGGTCCAAAATTGCTTCAATGAAGTTGCTTTTAATTTTTTCTATTTCATTTTCAGCACTGAGAACTTTGGCTGCCTGAGCTGAACAGCAAATTAGCAGAGGCAAAGGCAGGTCTCCTGGGGATGTGGGTGTCCTAAAAGGGTGCACAGCTCAGAGCAAGGAAGGGGCTGAGAATCCTGCACAGATCTGTGCACAGGCTGCTCCTGAGATTTGGCAATTTGCAGGGTGAATCTGTATTTTTCACATGCTTGTAGCAGATACTGTTTAAAGAGGCACTTCAAGGGCATCTATGAGCAGAATTTGAACAGGGTCGTGATACAAGTCATTACTCAGTTCCTTGTTAAATCAGTAGCCCTAAAAGACTGCATATATTCAAAATTATAGTCCTGATATATTCAAAATTATAGTCCTGTCCACTCACTGAACCTGGCTAGAGCAGCTGGAAAGCTTTTGTTCTGAATATCCACTGAGTTTGTCTCTTATGACACACCTGAAACAGCTCAACTTAATGTAAGTTGAGGGAATTGAATTTGAATGTCTCAAATCTATACGTGTTTTCTTTTTATTCTGTGATTATTATGTGGTTAATCTAAGACTTATTTTTTTTTATTGGTCTGTGAAAGATTTTATCCACATACAGTTCTTAGATGCTTTATTAGGCACAAAAGGTTTCTGCCTTGAGGAATGCATGGGATTAGAAATTTAAATTGAATTGTGCTATGTGTTGGTCCCTTCAGAAAAAACATCCAGGAAGGAAAAAGAAACTGTGGCTAGCACAAAAAGAAGTTATTACACTTCCAAACCTGGTGGCTGATTAAAAGAATCCTAAACAAAACCCAAAATAACCTCTCCAAAAAAGTTCTGAAAACTCTCAGAAAACACCCAAAAGCATGAAGTTTGGTCAGCACATCGAAATAACAGATGTGTTCTATGAAATTTCGAAATTAAAGGTCCTGAAAAGTGTTGTATTTCACTGATGAAGGGCTGGCTACAGTAACAACAGAGAGGGAAAAATAAAGAGCTGAAAGAGGCACCACTCATAGGAATCAAATCTACCCTAAGACAAAGCAGTGGGTGCTGTTCTTACAACAACACTTCTCAGGAAAAGACCAGGATTTGCTGCCAGGAAAGACTTCATTCCCACTGTGCAGCAGCAGGAAAGACTTCATTCTCTGTGTGCTCCAGGCTGCTGAAGCACAGCAGGCTCAGCACACCTCAGCTGGGCTACAGCAGCCCAGTGCCAGAGCCCGTCCTCCAGTCCCCAGGCCAGCACTGGCACCTGCTGGTCTTCCATGGCTGCAACCAGGTGTGAGCTGGACAGCTCTGTACCAAGCAGCAGACACCTTCAGCACTGATTTTCAAGTGCTGAGCAGGACTGGGAGAGAGATGGGTCCCTTACTCATCATTTACTCTGTACCTGTCAGGGTCTGAGAGATGCCACCGAGGGAACGATGCTCCCGCCCCATGTGTGTGCTTTCATCTGAATTTATCTGGGACTCTTGCCCACCTGGTTAGGACAGATGTGGCCAGCAGGCTCCTCTGGTGCATACAGGATGCCTGTGGGCTGTTCCCATCCCTGTGAGAGGAGGGGAGGAATGTGCACACAGCAGGAACTCCTCAGAGCCAACGCTTCAGCAAGCTCTGCCAGCCACTCTCCTGTTTCAACACACACGGGGTAGCAAAAAGCCTGCAGGCTTTCCAGAGAGGGCTGGGAACTGAAAAGCTCCTTATTTTGCAAAGTGCCTTTTTGACACTGTCTTTTGAAGAGGTGATTGCCAAATGAGAGGAATGCCAGGGTGAGCAGGACTGCCCTCAGGACACCAGAGGCTGCTGCCATCTCTGGAACAGACACAGCAGGCTGCACCAGGGGGCAAGAGCACACCAGATACTGTGAAACAGTGAATCTGCTTTCAGCTCAGAAGGAAACATCAAATCATCACATCAAGAAGTCACACCTACTCATTCCAGGGGGACCTTCAAAGTGCTTGTCTGGATTTCTTAAGGTGCTTGGTAGTGAAGGACCCACCTGGGTAAGCAGTGCCCTTTCTGTCCCTGCGTGTGACTGAGGAAATAGATGGGCAGAGCCACTTTGGCACTGAACTCTGGATTTGGGGTTTTACAGCTGCATCACCTGTGGCTCCACACTCCAGAGGTGTGTTCTGACTGCAGCCCCACCCAGGAACACTGCTGGAGCTGCTGGGAGCTGCACAGAGAGCAACCACACGTTCATTATTTCTCATTTCTTAATATTTGCTTTATCCATGTACTCGAGTACAAGTAAGGAAAAAAGAGGCTTGTGCATTTCTGTTTGTCAGCCTGATTTTCAAAGAGTCTGATCTTATTCCAAGAAATCTCCAAGTGCTGAGCACTTCCAAAGAACAGGTGAACAATGCCCATTTCTATATAACATGCCTAACTTGCAGCCAGCATTTAAATAATGACATTAAAAACAGGGACAATTCTAGGAAGTTCTAACAAAGCCTGAGAAACTACGACTGCTACAAGCATATAGAAGTTTCCTGTGAATGCTTCACAAAAAATTCCTGTTGGGGAAAAAAAAAACAACCTAACCCAAGTAAAGGATAAAAAAAACCTGCTTAAAGGGAAAAAGAAGAAGTGCACAAGTTTGCATGCTGCCTGTCAGGCACTCAAGGAAGAGTGATTTCAGTGTTTACCTGTGCAATAAAGGGGAGCACAGCTGCCCCCCAGCAGCTCAGAAGGGGCTGCACAGGGGGAAAGGGAGTCCAGAAACATAACAGGCATTTCTGTATGATTTTCACTGCTCTTACAGTATTTTAAAATTAGAAAAAAAAAATTAAAGCTATCTTCTACAATTCCAGTGTCCAATAACGAACTAATGTCCCTATAAGGGAGCAACCAAAGTCTTTCAAAAGATGTCCAGCCCACAGAAGTGATGAACAAGTGTGAGTTACAGAGATGACTGAATCTGGAGCAGGCTGGCAAACTGAGGATTAGGCCTTTTTGGGATATTGCTCCAAGAAAGAAACTGGAATCTTACTGTTAATGGGAGGAGAGTGCATTTGGCCCATGTGGTACAGGACTCACTGCTTTCAGCTCATAAACTCCACCAGGAATCAGCCAACAGCACTGGATCCAGAATGAGTTCTGGTAGGAAATATGCTGAAAGAATACCTTAGAGAGAAAGATTTTCAACTGTGCTTTGAAGACACAGGCAGGAAGGTGTGGATGATGAGTAAAAAGTTCTGTATGGCAAGCACCTCACCAGCTCTGGCACTGCTGGGTGTCAGGACACCCCATAGATCTGAAGCCATGAATTCAGGAAGCTCTTTTACTAAGAGAAGGGCCAAAGGCTCTGGCTGAAATGGAGATTGTCAGAGAGCCCTCCAGCACAGCACAAGTGTGTGACAGCATTGCTCAGACCCAGAGGGAGCTCACAGGTGTGGCAGCAACCCCAAAACATGGGTGGCTTTACAGAACTGGGCAAGCAGAGCCCCCTGCTAAGGACCAGAGGAAAATTCCCCCTTGTTCAACCTCTGCCAGTGAAAGCAGCCAGTGAGAACTGTCCTGCTCTGTGACCTCAGGGCATGCACAGATGTGAGAAAACCCCACCAATCTGAGCCCCACAGTGACTAAACCAGCAAAAACTCACACCAGGAGTGTGAGCTGCAGCTGAAATGAGAAGATGCCTAAGCTCAGCACTGGAGGTGAGAGACCTCCTTGGTATTCCATTAGTCACTTACACTGCAGCAGCATCATGCAGCATCCACACATACTTGCATTTTAACCAAACACCAAGTTTGATCTTGCTCTGGAGAAGCAGCTGTTCAGGACGAGCATGCAGACAGACCGGGTTCCACTGCATTTTTGAATCCCAGTGGAAGACAAACAGAGCAATGCTGAAACTCCCCAAGTTCCCTGTGAGAGCAGGAAGTCCTGCTCTCCTTTAAACATGCCACCATCCTCTTTGAAGATGCTGCCTGTTAGAAGCAAGGGAACTCCAGCATGCCCTGACCTGTAAAGCATCAAACTACCCAAAACCCATCAGTCAGAGATGGGAATGAGCCAGGTAACACTCATCTGCAGTGTCCTATCAAGCAGGAATATTCATTTCTGAAAGAAATGAGCTGAAAACTGTTTACAAGCAACAGCAGCACTTGCACTGGATAAAGATGGAAGTGGTGTGGATGAAGCATCTCACCTGTGGTGGAGCAGAACCCAGAGTCTCCTGGGGCTGGGAAAGATCAGCAGCCAGGTACCTGTGCTCTCCTCTGGTTATTGAAGTGAAAAAGAGATACAGACTCCACCAAGAGGATTACTGTTCTGGGCAACTCACATCCCTGAAACATTTCAAATGGACCAAGAACTAGAAGCAGGAAAACTGTCTGGAAATCAAACCAAAAATGAAAAAAAAACACCCCCAAACCCCCCAAACAAACAAAAACAGCACTCCCCCCCCAACTAAGCATTTAGAGCAGCAAAAATACACCTTAACAGAGGAACCAAAACACATTACAGTCCCCAGAGAAACCTCTGCTAATGGACAAGATTTCCAGTCCAAAATAGAGAAAGTAACAAACTTCTTTAAAGAAAGAGGAAAAATAAAGTGTAATTGCTAACAGAGTATTTCAGGTATTTATTAAGGAGAATACTGTATAAAGTGCAACTAGCTTTGTTCTGCAATCAAAACAAGAATGTGCTGAGGCATTGTCAAGATTGCTCATTCAATTTACAATAAAGCCTAGGACAGGGGGCACCCTGAAATGTAGCTTTCACATATTCACATTATTTTGGCCACTGAAGTTTTGAAAGTTCAACTTGCACTTGTGGCTTAAAAAATAAGAAAGTGCCTGTCCTCTGAAGTGCAAGGTAAGAGTTAGGAGAAGTATATGCTGATATGGCCAAGAAAAATTAGTAAGACAGAGAGTGAATCAGTAGAAAGACTGAAAAGGAGAGAGAATAAACTGCTTGAGGGAAGCAGGGAAGGAGAAGAGGATTCCAGGGAGGCTCTCACTAAGCTCAAGGACACTCAGGCAAACCAAACACTTCAGCTGGTGTTGCAGTGGTCTGTGCAGAACTCAGGTGAGGCTCAGATCACAGTGAGCCTTCCAGCACCAAGAATAAAACTGTAATCCAAACTGCCAAGTGTGCAGGGGAAGGGCAGCACAGGGGGTGTGTCCCACCAGGAGTGATCCCGAGCATGCAGCACTCATGACACTACAGCTGCCAACATGCAGAGGGTGCTGAAGGCTCCTAAAGGTTAAGGAAGCAGCAGAGGAGTGGGTTGTGAATTCTGCAAGACAGGAATGAAACTGTACTAGTAAAGAGATGGTTGAAAAAAAAAAGAGAGCAATAGAAAAATGCAAGGGAGTTTGGTTTGAAATAATAAACCAGAAAAAATAACCACCACAGCAATGTTATAAACATGCTCCAGGTAAGACTTTTCTGTGTCTCAGTTTGTATTTGTGAAGAGGAATATTGACTCCCAGGGATCCAATCACAGCATTTGGAGGATGGTGAACAAAAACCTGGAATAGCAGTAGGACAAAAGAAGGATGCAGCTCTGGGGCTGGGGAGAAAAACACAGTAATAGTGAGATAAAATGGAGCAAAACTGTGGATCAGATGAAATTGTATGGTTTGGGATATTGTAGCTAAGACCACAGTAAACACTGAGTAAAGGCCACAGTGGTGAGAATCAAGATTTCTCCTGGATCTAAAGCAAGAATCTGAAGAATCTTTGCATTGTATGAAATGCTGAAAAAATATATTAACAGCAACACTGAATACTCAATCAGAAATAACAGCAGAAGAAAATAAATACCTTTTCAAAACCAGTCTCCAAACTACTTAACACTATTTGCTAAGAGCAGGGTTGAATTTTTGGTGGTTTGCAGTAAGGGTAACATAGAAAAAACCTCAGGTTAAGACTCTGATGGTAGAGAAGTGCTGGGCACCTACATCTACAATCCAGCAATGCAATCTAGCATCACACATTCATGGCACCTTTGAAAATCAGGCTCCAAAAAGATAAAAGCCAAAATTCAGGGGGACAAACCTGGTAACTAAAAATACCTCAAGTCTGTGATATTCACCTGAAGAAACCACCAAAGGAAATTGAAACCTGAATCCCAAGTAAACTATTATTAGAGGACTGTCTTTTAGGAGATTCTGTGGAAAAACACCTTGCATGAGCAGCAAAGATTTTAAACATCTCATTTATTCCTTGGAATATGACCTCCTTCTGTCATTGAGGGCACTCTGACACCTAATGAGGTAGGTATAGGACAACCAAGTCTTTCCTGATAAAAAACTGTGATGGCAACGCTTTCAAACTGATCGACTGGCTGACAACAGAAATCATGAGAATGGGTTTATGTATCCCTGAGAGGGAGTATAAAACAGGAAGAACAGGAATCTTCTCCACAGATTTTGGGAGAAGGGCCATCACTTCACTGCTGTGGTGAAAGACAGCGTTCTATGAAAGCAATGTGTTCACACAACACAGCTGCAAGATCCACAGATTTTATACATGGGGGAGCCAGGAAAGTGAATTGACTTGCCTATGGCCATGAGAGCAGTCAGTGATTGACCTGGGATTCATGATCAGGACTTCCTTGCCTCCTGCATCATACTCAGTTCTCTCCTTGCTGGCCAGAGGCTCTCTGCATGGTTGTTCTAACATAATGTATAGAGAAAGTCATGCAAGGGGTGGAGCACAAAGTCACTGGAGAACAGAGCACTTCCTGTGCCAGGAAGCAGATTTCTCCTGGAAGCTGCGTGCAGTTGGGAACCTCTGGTGGGAAGCACACATCTGTTTCTTTCACCCTGGAATGTCTGGTGCTTAAGGCTTAGCACAACGAGGACCATTGTAATGACTAAATGGAACAGAGATAGCCCATACAGGCATAAATTACAAGGTGTCTGTCTGGTAGTGATACAACCTTTTCCCTATGCTCTTCTGACCCTTAAAAACAAACGTTAGCCTGCTTAATTCAGTGGACTCATCACATCCAACTACAGATCAGTCTATATTTCCATGTCCACAGGTCGGATGTCTCCAGTTTTGTGTTCTTTTACCCACAGTTCCCTGTCTTTGGCGGGATCCACTTTCCGAAGCAACTGATCCACGAGTTCTACTGTCTGAAAGGAAGAAAACAAGAATCCAAATGTCAAGGGCACACTTCAAGCAGAGAGTCACTGCTCTGACATGCAGAGCAGCTGTGGGCATGCCTAACCTGCATCTGCACACAAGTGAGAGCTGCACTACACAAGACTGCATGGACCAGACAGGTGTGAATGTGCAGCCTTAGGGTAAGCAGACATGAGGGAGACTGAAGATGAAGAAGCAGGGACAGCCAAACTGTGCCAGGCAGCAGCCAGGCAGCCTTTGACTCCTGTCCTGCAATCTGCACCTTACACCAAACACAACTGTACTCAGTCAGCATGCATCCCCCATATTTTAGTATTTAATAAATGGTTGGGTTTTAATAAGGAAAAAAAATATATATACTCCCTTTTGCAACAGTGAAACAATTCAGCATCTTCCTTGCACAAAGAGAAGACCCCAAGGAGTGGTGCATCATGCTGGGAGAGCTAATAATGGTTCATGCTGGCCAAATGTCCTTCATCTGGTTGTGTATCCCCCAGGAAAGAGCTGGGATCCAGCAGTACGAAATGTAATCAGCGAGTCCTGGAGGAGCAGGACTGCAGGGAGGCCCCACAGCACTGCTGCAGACACTTCTCCCACATCCTTTGACAAAAGCCAGCCAGAGCAGGTCAGGAGGGCCCATCCTGCTCAGCTGGAGGGCACTGAAGACCACAGAGAGCAAAGCAAAGGCACACTCACACTTTGGTTGAACATGTCTGTCTCGTGCCGCAGCTGCGTGTACTGGCACAGGTGCTGCCGGATCATCTCCACCCTTTCAACTTCTAATCTCTCAAGCTCCTGGACATGGGGAAAAACAAGTCCATATTTTTACTGGAACCTGAGTTTGGAGGCCCAGAGAAAGGCTGATAGACAGAAGGCTGCCAGTAGGTGTGATACTGCCCCAGGGTCGTGCTTTGGAGCTGGACTCTGTGCTTGCACATTCCTCTGCTCTGCAAAGAATGAGAAACAGCAAGCAACAGCAGTCACCTCAGCCTGAGCCTAGCAACAGAAAAAAGGGTCCAACCTTTCCAAAAGGTTCCAAAACTGAGACAACCAAGGCAGAGAGCGGAGCCACTGCCTTCAAGAGGGAATCTGTTTCCTGCAGGAAGTCGTGCATGCTTCATTGCTAGCTACAGAAATGACAGTGATCCCCTGGGGCAGCAGAAAGCACATTGGGGTGGATGGCTCACACCACCCTCCATTCCAAGCAGACACCTGTCAGAGCACAGCTCACCAGATGAGGAGCACAAGCTTCCATCTTGCTCAGCTGGCAGCAAGCAGAACCCAGCAACACTTTCATTGGAAAGGCAGTTGATTTCTGTCTTTCCTCCTGGTATTTTCTGCGTCCCTTTTCTTCTGGATTCTGATATTATACCCCAAAATCTGCATTTAGTCCTTCTGGACTGAATACACTGAGCACTGTGTGCAGTTTTGGGCATCACAATATAAAAAAAGACATTAAGCTGTTAGGAGTGTCCAAAGCAGGGCCACAAAGACAGTGAAGGCTCTGGAGGGCAAGCCTTAGGTTAGGGGAGGCTCTGCTGAGATCCCATCTGGAGCAGCCAGCTCTGGGGCTGGCAGCACAAGAAGGATGTGCAGCTTCTGGATTAAGCCCAGAGGAGGCCAGGGAGCTGCTCCAAGGCAGCTTGCAGCAAGCCAGGCTGAGACAACTGGGGCTGCTCAGTCTGCAGAAGAGATGGCTCTGGGGAGACTTCAAAGAAAATTGTGAAATCATGGAATAGAAAAAGTCATTAACGTATAAACGGATTTGGTGATTTATTGTGTGTTTTTCTTGTGCATTACTTCATCCTTCCTAAGGACAATTTGAGTGTTCTGGCCCCTAAGCAGCCCTGAACTGGTTTAATGCCTTCTGCAAAGAAACAATTATTTCTTCTTTCCCCTGATGATGAGTTTTTCTTAGGACTGAGAACGGGAAACACAATGTGAACAAAATTCATCACCCCATTTTCCTCACTGCTTTGCACTGCACTAGCTATGAGTGATGAACACTGTAGGCTATTCCAATTTTGCAAGGGTAGTTTTAGATGTCACATACCAGAGTGGTGGTCACCATCTCCTCAAACCACTTGGACTGGGCCTGATTGTAAAGATCCACACAGCGCATCAGGTCATCCCCTGAAAGAGTCCAGATGGCAACACATCAGTCTTTTCTGGCCAGAGCTCAGAAGGAAAGTGCAGCTCAGGTTTTGTAGACCCCAAAGATTTGAAGATGAACCCTGGTGGAGCTCAGAGAAGTTCTGCTACAAGGTATTTGTTACATGGACCAACATTTCAACTAAATGCATGCATTGGATGTGTGGCAAAAAAGCAGGTGATTGGGGTGAGAATGAATAGGGGGCAAGGACAAGTTTTGGAAAGAAAAATATAAGCATTAAGAGTAGTATTTTACAAAATGCCCAGAAATATAAAAAGGCAAGTTACTTCAGTTAAAAAAAAAAGCCACAGATGGAACGTTATATGTGAAAAATAAAGTCATTAAAATGGGGAATCAACAATGGTGAGTTCTGGAACTGCAGGGCAGCACTTTGTAGGTGAGACTGCAGTCTAAGAGGTCTCTGTCTCAGAGGGGAGCAATGCATCAGGCCCCAGCTGTTGGATGAAGGGATGCTGATCTGCAGCTTCATGCATTCCCCAGCCTCTGGAGATGCCCAATTCCAGCTGAGCTCCAGCTCCTTCTGTGATCAGGGCAGTAACACAAGAAGCTGCAGTTCTTTCCATTTGTTCCTTTGTTGCAGGACTCTGCACTGATGCAGGTGGAAAGGCAGGTGGCAAATTTGGAAAACAATTCTCAGAAATTGCTGCTTTCTAGCTAGGAAATCCTCTTTGTTCTTTAAATGAGGCTCAGCTTCTCTTTCCCTCTCTGAACTTCAGCTCTTCCTTCCTTGTTCAATAAAAATTGATTATAAACAGTTTCCAAGTACCCAAAGAACAAAGAGAGACCGTGAATTTTCAGGTGACTAAAGAACATCTCTCATGGAGCCTCCTGTTGTTAAATCACAACTTTTCTTTCTCCTCAGATGATTGCCTGTACACTTGGCCACACTGCCAGTGACCCTTCCCAGTCTCCTTAATACCCAGACACCTGTCCTGAAGTTCCAAAAACCTCAGAACTCTGATGAACCACTCTGCCAAGGAACAGCCCTTGTTGAAGGGATGAAACATGGAAGGCCTAGCTAAAACTCATTTTTAGCAAAGGTACTAACTGATCTGCATGTATCAGCTTTGCAGGTCTCAAAAAAGTTCCTGATGGATCCTGCAGATGTGGATTGAGCCTCTGTAAAATATGCACAGGTCACAGCAAGTGGCTGTATCCTCAGGACAGTACAGCACACACCACTATACCCTCAGTATTCCTGGAAAAGAAATTATTTCAGTCACTGAGTAGCAGTGGAAAAATGAAAAAAATCACTTTCAAGGAAAAAGATAGTAATAGTAAGTGTAATAGGCACCCACAAAGTTGTGGGTGAGTGTGATTTAGGAAAGAACCAAGGAAGAAACTATGATTTATGGAAGAAACACCCTCAGCTAAGCTTCTCTGGTTCTGACTTTGGAAGTTCCACAAACGTTCAGTAATCTAAGGACACTTTCATGAAACAGAAAGATGACTCACTCTACTTCTGTTGTTCTCACCTCAGCTATCAATAATTTGTGACACCTGAGCTAGAAAAACTAGGCTGGTTTCTTCTGAGGATTTAACATCACACAGATTTGGAGCACGGTTCACTCTGACTTTGTGGCCACAATATTAAAAACCAAGAACCCTGTGGATGGATGGGCAGGTGCATCCCACCGTGCTCTCCCCCTGTGCTGACAGGCACTCACCTGCCTGGGTGGACTTCCTTCTGGCCTTCTTGATTTCCTCTTCTGTCTTGTTGCTGAGTTTCACCTCCAGCTGCTGTGTTTTCATTTCCAGATCCTTCTGCCTCTCTGTCAAGGCTTTCCGGGCCTTGGAGTAAGTAAAGAAGAGTCAGTAGTTACAGAGGAAAAGAACTGGCAGCTGCTTTCAGCCATCCAGGACTCCTTCACACAAGTGTTTCTCAGCAAGAAGTCAGCAGCTTTGCATGAAACTGGGTCCTAAGAGGGATTCAGGTTCTTACAACACCATGTGGAGTTCACAGAAGTGTCCTGTGACCACAGAGGAGTCACCACCACCAAATCACAAATGCATCTGAACTCTTCAGAGATTCTTAGAAAGGCAAAGCACTAATGGCATCATCAGGGTGATGATTTCTGGAAGAAAAGAGAGCTGGAGCCTCTTCCAAATGTCTTAAACAGCCATCATTACCAAGACACCTCCTCCATTCACTTTTCTTAGGATCTGAATCGTTGAAGTAATTTCAAGGATCTTACAAAATTTAAGTCTTTAAGTACATTCTGGACTCAACATACACCTATCACAAACTAGCAATAGGAACTTAATTCAGAAAAGCTTATTCAGGTTCATGCCAACAGTAGAAATCAAGAACCTGAGGTCTGGTTGTAACTGATGACTTGAACTGCTTTACTTGGAAGTTCTTCAAGCTGTTAAAACCTGATTTATCAGTACAAATATATATTATACAGGTAAAATAGTAAAGTACCTCAACAAATAAACATGGTTACATGCAGGCTGTATAAATACATAAAATTCACTTGTTTTGCATGGATTTGTTACAAAACACGTCACATTTGTAGTAATGTTTCAAACTGAATTGTCATGACTGTCTTTTCTTAGCACTTTGCAGTTTTCTACAGTCACACCAGCCTAAAGGTTCCAGCACTGCTGAACATTCCTGGAATTTCTTCCATGTGCCCATGAGTCCTGCAGGTCTGGAGAGGGAGCTGCAGGAGAGCAACCTGAGGGGCCCAGTGCTCCACAGGTTCAGTTATCACAGCTCCTCCCTGCTCTCCTTCCTTCCTCCCAAGGTTATTCCCAATTCACTCTTCCCAATATTGCTACTGAGTTGCTGTGCAGATAGGAGTGTGAAGAACTTGGTGTTTTGCAGAAAAATGCATTCAGTCAGCCTAAGGACCTTGTGGATCCTGCAACAGCTCTGAGCCTCGGGGAACTCCTGCTGAGCTTTAATGAAAGCACAAACAGCTCGGGGGATGACTGGGACTGGTATTTTCCTTTCCAATTTACACCCAAAAGCAAACCTCATGAGGATACAATTTGGCAGCTGGGGCACAAGCATCCCCACTTCTGCCAGCTGCTGCTGGGAGATGATGTTTTGTGGATCTAACTCTGTGGGCCTGATATTTCTGGGTCTGAGACATTTCAGCCTGCTAACTTTCTCCCAAGGGAGAAATTCCTAAGAAAGCTTCTTCTCAAAACAATCCCGGCAAACAACTCTCCTTTCTCAAAACAATCTTTCTCCAAGTGCTGTTTTGCTTTTCTAGTTCTCAAAACATTTGAGCTGTTTCTCTGGTTTAACCAATGGGATCAGAGAGGTGTTGCTCCTGTTCACCAACCGGGTTAAGTCTGTATCAGAACACCTTATAAAAAGGGAGTAAGAATTAGACAAGAAAGTTTTTTCTATGCTCTTTGCCTTCTGACATCTTTGGAGTCTCTCATCTTTTCTCTTGCCCTACAACAACATAACTGCCTGCACCCCAACCTCAGCCACCTCCTGGTTCGTGTTACATTGGCCCCTTCCTGGCTGCTGCTGCTGTTTGGATTTTTTCAGGGAAGACGTTTCTTGGGCAGGGTTTGTGATTTGCTGAGGAGCTGCCCTCCTCAGCCATCTGCTTTTGGCCACTGAGCCAGGTGAGCCTCTGACCTGACCCTGCTGCCCTTCTAAGGCAAGGTGCTCTACATTTTGAGGCCAATAGATGCACACAAATAAGAAGTATTAGAAATTTACTTCCCCAAGTTGGAAAGGGGAGGATGAACCTGAAAGGCACTTCAGCAGTGAGATGTTTGCCCCCCACTTCCCAGATCTCAGCTAAACACCAAACTATGCCTGGGGCCAGGCAAAGCACAGCTAACAGTGAAATCCTGTGGGTGTCATTTTAGTTTTTCCTAGGGACTGTGGCTGACTTTTTCAGTCGCAGGGCCAGGATTTCTCACGGGAAGCTGAGAAATGGAATGTAAACAACTTCTCCCAACATTGTTATAAAACTGTAAATAACCTTGCACCTGTGAACAGAAGTGTTGATGTTAATTAGCCAATCATGGTGATGGGGTGGTGCATTGGTTGACCAATCAATTCAGCTGGGTCGAACACCTTTAAAAGGGTTTTGTTTTGTTTTAATGATCAGACCTCTTGGTCAAAGGACGGAGTCGGCTCCGTCTGTTTTCTACCGCGGCAACAGCGGCATCAACCCTCAGCAGGAACAGCTGTGGTCCTCTGTGACAGAACAGAAACTCCTCACGGGGCAGCTGCTCCTGTGCTCAAAGCAGCAGTGTGTCAGGAAGCCCCCAGGCTGTTCCCTGCTCCCACCTTTTCCACGGCCGTGTAGCGGCTGGCCAGGTGCTTCCGCAAGTCCGCGATGTGGTGGTCACACTTCTTCATGTCCTTCTTGAAGTTCTCTCGGAAGTTGAGCAGGGGTTTCTCCACCTCGCTCTGAAGCTTTAGAGAAAACAAAGGAATGGCAGCAGTGAGGAGTCTGGCAGTAATTCCTGGCTCTTCACAGAACCACAGAATGGTTAAGCCAGAAAAAACCTCCCGGATCATCAAGTCCCATCGTTATCCCAGGGCTGCCAGGTCCCCCACCAAACCCTGCCCCTGAAGTGCCACATCCACAGGTTCTTTGCACACAAACACTGGGAAGGGTTCAGAGGATGCTACAGGAGTTTCTGTGCAGAGACTAAGGAGAAGAAAAATAATGGAAAAGCCCCTCTCTACCTGGCATGCCTACACACACACATCACTGCAGGGTGCATTTCTTCCTTTTGGAAAACAATACAGGAGGACAATGGGGAACAAAAAGTATTTCACTAATTACAGCCCTGATGTCGAAGTTTAAGGCAGAGCAGTGGGTTACCAAGGCAGCAGCTGGTTGCCTGAGTAACCTCTGCTGAATTGCTTACAAATGGTGCAGAGCTATAATTTTCCTCCAGAACGTGGCTGCTGTGCTGAGGTATCTGCCACTGTATTGAACTTGAACACCCACAGAGGTTAACAGAATGGAAAGGATTCAAGAACATGTCACATGTGGTGGAAAAAACCCAGATAAATCCCGTAATTTGTAAAAGAAATCTCCTTGGGCATCACTTGAGATAAAACCCAGAAATAACATGATGTTCCCAGCACACTTTTGAGAGAGGCTAATGATACAAAAAAAGCCAGAGTTCTGGTTCTCTTCCTTCCAGACAGGTGGAGTAGATTCTTGTTGAGAAGCCAAGTATTACTTTCCATTTCTTCCTTTGCAGAAGTAAAGTGTACAAGCACGAGTTAAATTTACTGGCTGGAACACAGAGGTCAGGTGAACAACATCTAGAATCAGTTTTTACTTCTTTTCCATGGAAAATTAAGGCTAGATGTGTTTTAATTTACTCATCAGGTAGACTAAATAAACTGATTTTGGGAGGAAGATTGGACAGAGTTTCAGTAAGTTTGTTCACCAACTTATTCATTCTTCTAAATTTGTACTACATGCATGTGTATTTCCCCCAGTAACATGCACTGAAGGGAGAGGTTCACCAATTCAGGGCAAAAATCTCTGGAAAAGAAAACCATATACCTTAGAAGAAAATTTGAGATGAACCTCTGCTTCATCAGCTAAACTCTTCTTGAGCTGAGCCCAAGCTTCTCCCAGTGTGCTGAAGGAAGAGAAAGACAATGATCAGTCTCTTCCTCACCCTTCCCCGTGGGATCTGTCAGACAAATCTGGCACAACACTTCGTGCCATATCCTGATGGGCAAAATCATGGAAAAGGGTAACAGAAATCTGAGAAAACAACCAACCTTTGTGACCAAGGCAGAATTGTGTTGGCATTGCTTGCAGCAGATCTTTGAAAACACAGTTGATGACAATCTCCACTTACAGAGATGCCAGAGCCTCAACTGGCAAGATCCTTCAGTATCTTATCCTTACCACGACAAGTTTCCACCAATGCAGTTCTTCCACTGCCTTTTCTGCTTTACACCCTACTTCAGAGAACAGACTTTCACTCCAGGTGAAAGGTCTTGGAGAAGCTTTTCAGCACTTGAAAATCTCTCCACTGTCTTTTTCTTCCAGATTATTTCCAAGACAGTGGCAGCTGAGGCACACTCCTGCAGACCCTCTGCAATAGCCTAGACTCCTCTTAAAGCATCATAACCCAAACTACACTGTCCCCAGAACAGTACAACTCCAGTGGCTAAACTGGCAACAGACTATTTTGTATCAGACACTCTTTCTTCTACACATTTCAATATGATTGCCTTTTTACACAACAGCATGAAGTTGTTGATGAATAAGCTTGTGATTCACTCTAGCCAGATCCTTCTCCCACAAGCCGTTATGTAACTGTAGCTTTCACATCCTGTGAAAGTATAAAACCCGCTGCTTTGTCCTCATTAAAATGCATCTTAATTTTTTTTCAGTTAATTTCTCCATTTTAATATGAGAATTCTGAATTGCAACCTTTTCTTCAAATTACACATACCAAACCCTCCTAGCTCTGTCACATCTCTGATTACAGTAAATCCATCATTTCTTCTGTCATAGGTGGTTTGTTACAAAAACATTTTAAAACCCCCTGCACTTAGGACAAACCCTTTGGGATCTCATTGCATAGCTACTTTCTGCAGTCTAGTTTTTGTAAGCACTGGGTTTTTCCTACCTCATTTTTTGCACATTTGGTTTTATTTAGGCCACCATTCCTCTTGTCTGCCTACGAGAATCTCCCATCACAAGAAGCAATACTAAATTAAGAGCTGTGATGCTTGACCTACTCTCTTACTCCATCAGTGAAGGAATTTAGGTTGGCTTGGCATTGTTCTCTATGCATATACAACAATTGCTCACCACCTTAGTTTTCCCCTAAGTGAAAGTTTGATGGTTTATTCTACCACTTTGCAAAGGTTAAATAAAGCTGAGTGATCTACAGTTCCTGGCTCCTTCTACCTCTTCCCTATCCCCCTTTCAAATATAATGAGATTTGACTGTTCCTGATAGCCTGAAAAATCACCTGTCATCTGCAATCTCAAACTAATGATCTGTTACCTCTGATGCTGCTGCTGCAAGGACTTGAGTCCTCAAATATGGTGTTCATCAGCTGAACAACTTAGATACACCTCCAGAAGTGCTGCCAATATTTCTCTTTCCCTGAGGTCCTCTCCCACTGCCCAGTTCTCCCTGACATAATCCTGTTATCTGATGCAGGAAGAGCACCACTGGTCAGTGCTTTCAGCTCCATGCTCTCTGCACTATGTCGTTCCCAGTTCCCTACTTCAACGTTTCTTAGGTTTGAGTGCTCATTCCCTCTCTTTTCACATCCTCTGCCCTCGTTTCCTTCCCCTTCACGTTTTCCGCCATTCCCTCCTTCTCCCATTGGGGTAGGAGAAAGTGGAAGGAAGGTGTGGAAGAAGTGTGCTCAGCTTTGCTAGGATCAGGTGAGCATCCACCCCTAAGGAGGAAGGAGGACAGAAACCACTGTCACTGTAGGTGCTCAGGGCAGGGACAGCCCAGTTATCCTCTTGCCATTTCTGTCCTTGCCTCCTGGACAAAAACACCTCATGCAGCTTCAGTGCTGGCAGAAACACATTGTGTCAAAGCTGGTGAGGACAGTCATTTCCAGCTTTGGCTCTCAGTGCTTAGAGGGTTTGTGGTGAAACACACAGAGCTACCAAGTCCTGACCCTTCAGGAGTGGTGCCTTGGCATTGTTACTGCAGAACTGCAATGCAGTCTGAACTGCACTGCCTAATGTCCTCTTAATAACTTCCCAAGTGTGAAAATGTTGGGAATAAGAAGCAGCCTACTGCTTTTCTTGAAGGACCAGAACCCTGATGAGAAGAGACTTCTTTATTCTCCCTCTTGTCAGTGCTGCTCTGACTGTACCAGCATTGACCTTACACATCTACTCTCAGCAGTGTATATATATATTGTATATATTCTTCCATTTTCAGTTTAGCTTAGAACACATACATGCAAATCCTGGAAGGAGCTAGTCCTGGCTACAGCAAGGACAGCACATAAACCTGACTGGAAAGGCAACATTTTATGCACATATTCCTAAAAAACTTCTCATTAACAACCTAAGGAAAACTCCCCAAACAAACAACTCCGAAGCAATTCCATCTTCCCCAACATGCCCAGGGTGCTAATCTAAATAAACCTCTACTCAACAAGAGAGAGCTGGGGAAAATTACATGTACCTGCGTGGGAGAAATGCCTTTTATATTAAAATTCGTCTTCTGTGAAAGTCACAGAGACACACTTACCCTTCTTCCTGAGCAGCCAAGGAATTCTGAGACAGTTTGGACAGGTTCTTAGCATATTCCTCCTCAATCTTTATCCTACACTCACATACACACAGAGAGAAAATAAAAAGACAGCAGTAAGTAAGCTTTAAGGCAGAAACCCACACACATAATTTGAAGAAATTCTCTGCATTTTAACAGATTTTGCCACAGGAATTTTCCTTTCAGTCTCCAGGGCTTGGCAGCACCAGTTTGATGAGCCGTCTTCTCCCCCCATATGCTAAAAATGCAGAGGCAAGAGCAGGGCTGCATGCAGGATGGCATGTGGGACAAAATTAGCTGGAGAAGCTACAGTTCTGGAGAGCAAATAACAAGGACAGAGTGTTTCTGCTGTGCAACACAGGCTGTCTGCAAAGCCAGAAGCACGTGGTGAAGTCCGCTGTGAAATGTGAGGCTGCACATCCTTGAGGCAAAAGGGAAGGAATGCGTCGAGCCAGGAAAAATCCAAATGACATTTGGGGGGCTGAAGTGCACCTTTCTTAGGGACACCAAATGCTTCCTGCTCTCTGTTGTGGGTGACAAGGCATGGCAGAGATGTGGCAGGAGCTTCTGTCACCCCACTCATGGCCCTGTCCCTGTCTTCACCCACTCGGAGCACCAGGCACAGGAGCTGAGCTTGCCAGCGGCCAGGGAGCAGAGGAGGAAAGGTGTTGGCACACAACTGCTGTGGGAATGACTGCAGGGAGGAGAAGGAGTGCAGCTGTGGAGTGAGGGGACAAGGGTAGGTGCTGACAGCCCAGCAGGGAGGAATGAGCAGCTGTTGGTGCAGAGGTGATGGGCATCGTGCCTGAAACCATCTTCCCCGAGTTCTGCTGCCAGGGAAACAATGGCAAGGTGCACGTGCTCCCAGGCACAGCAAGGAGTTGTCTGTTCACTGGTTTTCAACCCAGCTTGCTTGACAGAACAGTTCTGAGAGAGCTGTGTGGCCCCCAGACAGAAAAACTCCTGATTCTGTGCCAACCATGCACGAGCAGGGGCAAAACCTGCTCTGAAGTGTCCATCCACAAAGACTCCGAAGGTGGGGTATTTCTGGCACGCCCTTTTGCAGGAGCTAGTTGAGCAAGTGCACTCCTGTGGGGCACATTTGAGCTAAAAGGGGTCCCCTGAGATAGCTGAGAGGGATCTGATGCTCTGGGCTGCTGAAAAGATCCTGGTGGGTGGTGTGGGAGGGGAAGTGCCACGCTGTCCTTATCCTCACAGGAGTCCAGGGGAGGGAGCAGGTCTGGGTGCCACAGCTCCACAGCAAAGCCATTGATTGGCATGTCCCTTCCAGCAATGGATTGGGATGCAGCTGGCTGAGGCCCAAGGTGATACCCAGCTTGGTGTGACACAGTGCAACAGGCCTTAGCCAGGAGCTGGGAGTCCTCTTCTTCCCCCTCCCATGAGGATAAAAGCAGCCAGCTCCCCTTGCCTGCTCCAGCAAGACCAACAAGCACAGGCATCAAAGGCTACACAGGGTCAGGACCTCCCTATGGAAAGGGTTTATCCAGGCACATTTCATCTTAGGTACTTTAAAGACCTACTTCAGGATGAGACTAATCTTGTCTCAGAAGTGACAATTTCTGTGTCCTGGGAAGACAGAACAGGGCAAAAGTACTAAAGATGCAAGTGTCTCTCCCCAGAGCCAAGGCTCACTGCTTTGGGCTCAGCTCCCAGCCACAGTTCTGGTCTACAGCCTTCATTGTGAACTTCATTCCTGCTGAATTTTGTCTTTAGGATGCCTTTGAGTGATTTTCTGTGGATGCTGGATGTTCAAAGGTGCAACAGTCTGCTGACTGTTCTGAGCTGCTCATGCAGCTCAGGCCTTTATCTCATGAACAGAGGAGTCACTGACCATCTTCCATCAAAAAGGTCTGCTGTGAAAATATCAAATTTTAAATCCTGCCAAGTTCTTCCCTGCTACTGCTGAAGCTGGAGAATTACTGAATGTAGCAGGACAGAAGCAAGCCTCATGTCTTCAGAAGGGGAAAGAGTAGGTTTAGATTAGATATTAGGAAGAAATTCTTGCCTATGAGGATGGTGAGGCCCTGGCACAGGTTGCCCAGAGCAGCTGTGGCTGCCCCTGGATCCCTGAAGTGTCCAAGGCCAGGCTGGACAGGGCTGGGGAAGGTGTTCCTGCCCATGGCACTGGGAAGGGGGAAACTGGATGAGCTTTAAGGTCCTTTCCCACCCAAACCACTCTGTGATTCTCATGATATCACAAGCACACCCAAGACACCCCACGCCTGGTGCCATCAGTGCCTGTCCTAAATGCAGCACCAAGCAAGCAAAGCCACTGCCTTTGATGGAAGAGCTCCTCACTGCTTCCAGCTTTGGCCTAGGCTCCAAGATTTTTTCAGGGATTTGAAGTGTTACTTGTACTACAAATGGATGGCACTACTAAAAGGGCAGATTGCCTGGCAAGGAGGAACATCAACAAAAGATAAAAATAAAAAAGGTGAAACGTCTACAGTGAAGAACTCCAAATATAAGAGATAAATTCTTCTACCCCAGCCTGGCTTGCTGTCACCATCCATAGCCAGAACCCAAGATAAACCTCAAAGAGGGGAAAAACTCTGATATAAACACACTGCAAACTCTGGATTGTGGTGACTGTGAAACACAAACATGCCAGAACTCCTGAGTCCATTTTCAGACATCCACGTGGCTGTTTGGCAGTAATTCCACCTTCCTAACAAAAAAAGCTTCAAGTTCTTGTTTCCACTCATTTGTTTGAAAACTTTCAGGATTTCTCCCTATATAGTCAGAAGCAGTACAGATTTGAAGTGCATTCTGACCCATACTGTTCTGACTTTACTAGTTCTACTTGATCTTTGGATGTTTATTTTCCTGTTCCCTTTTACTTTTTTTTTTTTTTAAACGTACTTTGTGTGCCCTCACTTGAATAATTTCAGTCATGACATATTATGGTGGATGAAGAAAAACCAGGGAGCTGCAAAGGCAGGCAAAGATGATCTGATGTGACTGCCATGCAAGAAGAAACGAAATAGATTGAGACAACAGGGGGAAGAGGGAGGAAAGGTGGCAGAGGATATCTGACAGACAGCTCCACAACTGCCACGGTGGGAAGACTGTGAGTCTTTTTACACTGTTCCTCCAGATCAGGAGGGAACAATGAAACTATCAGACAACAGAAGCATAATTACTTGTCCTGTAGTGCAGAGAATGCAGAAATCTTCCACAAATTGCTGCAGACAAACAGTGGAAGGTGCATACATGGATCTGCTGAACGTGGCAGAAGCTAAATAATCTGATATTTACCTTACATTTTCTAAACACAGCACTGCTTAATGAAAAAGTGAGTAAGACACTGTTTCTTTGCTGATGGAAACACTACTTCTCATACCTGGTGTTTCTCAGGGCAGTTTGCCAATTTTTTTGGCTGTTTTGGAGTCCTTCCCTGAATGCAAATGCTGGACCTTACTCTCACTTTTCATTTCAAGTAATATCTTCTTTCACACCAATACCCTGGATTTTTCAGTTCAGTATGTTTATTAATTACTCTCCTCCCTTTCTTGAGGGAAGTCCTCTCCCTGTCTTCTTAAAAGTCTAAGTCTGTGACTATTTGCTTTTTATAACTCTGTCAACAAGAACTGAATGAACATTTATTTATTAATTACTCAGTAATTACTCAGTCTGAGATTGCTGTATACAAGAAGCTCCTGTAAAAGCATCGACTTGATGAACTAAATTTCAGTTAGCTTGCCTCTTGTTGGATATTTGATGAAGAAATCTGGTTAACATGTCTTATTCCAGCCTCCTATTGAAGGGTTGTTTTTAACAGCTGCCTCAAACTCACCTCCAGCAGGCTGGCTGTACAAAGAGAATTTTTCTGGACATGACAATTCCCAGTTAAATGGTCTTGTGCTCCCCAAGGCAGCTGATGGTCATCATGAAAACCTTCAGCCCTCTTAGCTGGGAACACAGAGGTCCCCCTGATGGCCTGAGCTCTGCTTCCATGAATAATCCCTCCAGCTGAACACCATCCTCCTCCTTTTGCACACAGAACAATCCTCATCCTTTGTTACAGATGAAAAATGTATTAATCTTTCTGTAACTCCCATCCAGACCATCTTCACACTCAATTCCCAACCTTTTTCTGTTTCTAGCACAAAGTGGATCTTTTCCTTCCTCTCCAGCATGCCTGCTTCTTCCTCTGCTGAGGACAGACACACCTCCCCACAGTGTCAGAGCTGCTCTCCTTGCTCTCTCTAATTTCACACCAACTTTTCCTTCCTCCTGAATGCATCCTGCTTTTATTTCTGTCAAATTTCATTATACATGACTTCCTTTGAAGCAGCTTCCCCCTCTTCTCCCTTGCTATCATAATTCTGCTTGCCTTCCCATCCTGTCCCTTAGCAGGGCTCTTTCTCAATGGTATTTTTAATGTGCCAGGTGATCCTTTTTTCTACCTCTGGTCACACTGTACCTGTCTCTTATGTCCAAGGCTCCAGACACCTCATGTGAATGCCGGGCCCTGTACCTGATCACCTTTATTGCCTGTGACACTTTGCATTTTCCCACTCTGTCACATCCCTAGCATGAAGAAAAAGGCGAGAGGGAGAAGCAAAACAAACTGTAAATGAAGCAACCCTCTGCATGTTCTGCCCACCTGAATTGTACCCTGAGAAGAGAAGGCTCTGGGGAGAGCTCAGAGCCCCTGCCAGGGCCTAAAGGAGCTCCAGGAGAGCTGCAGAGGGACTTGGGACAAGGGATGGAGGGACAGGACACAGGGAATGGCTTCCCACTGGCAGAGTTAGATGGGATAATGGGATGAAATTCTTCCCTGTGAGGGTGGCACAGGGTGCCCAGGGAAGCTGTGGCTGCCCCTGGATCCCTGGAAGTGTCCCAGGACAGGTTGGGTGGGGCTTGGAGCAGCCTGGGACAGTGGAAGGTGTCCCTTGATATATGGATGGCAAGGGGCTGGAATGAGATGAATCTTTAATGTCCCTTCCACCCCAAACCACCCTGTGGTTCTATAACCAAGCTCAAGTCCAAAGTGATGGCTTTTTACATCTTCCTCTAGGAAACTGTGCCAATGCTCCATGTGAGCAAATTGCTTCTGTCCTTTTCAGACAAAATACTTCCCTTCTAAATATCACATCCACTCTTTTTCCTTGAATCTGCAGCTTAAAACCTTCTTGGCTCCCTCTAAAGAAACAGCCTTTGTGCAATACAACTCAGAGCACGAGAGACAAGTGAGAGCTGGAGAAGCCTGGGAAGTGTGGATAACATTAAGGAAATATTAAATGTTCATCAAGAATTTGTAGCATACCTTTTATGTAGTTTAAGCCTTAACATATTCAAGGAATAGCTAAACTGGGGAAAAACAATTGCAATAAATATTTCATTTGATAACCAAGTGCTAGTTACCTTTCTCGAACAAACTCTGCCATTTCTTTCTGCATTTGTTTCCCTTTAAGTTGCTTTTGAAGAAGAATTTCAAATCCCGACACTGTATTGTTCCCTTGTGAGTCCTTCTTATCTGCCTGAAAGAAATAAAAGGAGGTTCAACCAAAAGCTTTGGAGGCCAAACCCACTGAGATGTGGCTGCCAGCAGCAGCTGCCCAGCAGTGGTGCCTGGGGAAGCCTCCCCTGAGAGCAGCTGCTGCCTACAGCACCTCAGCCCCTCTCAAAGAAACAGCCCAGCCAGGAGAGGAACATTCTCCTGCTCCTCTGCCTTAGGCTGCTGTGCAAGATGTAACCATGAGTTTGTATTCTATTGCCAGCTGTTAAACCAGGAGGGGCAGTGTTCTTTGTCTCTCCCACCACCCACCCTCCCTCCAGGGGGATCTGCTGTCCCTGGGCCATCCAGGCTCACTGCAGGGCTGAGAAAATTCCATCATCCCACTGGGAGATGCTGCACCCAGGGGAGGAGCCCAGCATTCCCACCTGGATAAAACCTGAGATTCAGAACTCCAGCACAGCCTGTTTGCATTCCCAGAGGAACCAGACCCATCTCACCACCACTGGAGCTTCAGAGAAAACTCCACCCTTCTACAGGATCCTCTCTGCTCCAACAGAACCACATCTGTCACTGCAGGAGGGCTGGATTGGGCTGCTGCCAACACCCTGAGTAACAGGGGGTCAGGTTGTGTTCTGACTCTGTCAGTGGTGTTTGTTTGTTTGCTTGGGTTTTGTACTACTCCATTTTTATTTTTAATATTCCTAATAAAGAACTGTTATTCCTATTCCCATACCTTTGCCTGAAAGCCCCTTAATTTCAAAATTATAATAATTAAGAGGGAGGGAGTTTACATCTTTAAGAAAGGCTCCTGCCTTCCTTAGCAGACACCTGTCTTTCCAAACTAAGACATCCTCTTACTTTTTTTTTTTTTTTTTTTAATTTAAAAAGGGAAGCTTTACAATTATCTTTAGCCAGCAAAGGATGATGTGGGGGCCAAAGCAGCAGCCCTGCTGTCCTTTCTGCCCATGACCCCTCACAGCTGGGCAAGTGTCAGCCCCAAGGGCTCAGCCTGCCAAAAGCAGGAATCCTGGAGCCAGCACATGGGAATCTCCTGGGGCAGAGGGGAGGACAGTGCTGCTCCTTCCAGGGGGAAGACAGCCCTAGAAGACCTTTACCAGACTGCTGAGTTCAACTGTGATTTGTAGTGAGGAAAGCAGAGCCAGCCTGCACAGATGTGCTGTAAAACAAGGCAAAGCAGCAACGTGTCCCACAGATTTGCACCACACACCCCATTCCTCATTGCCTTTCTTTGTCTTCATTTGTCATTCTGTGTTTCTTACACAGCCCTTCGTTCCACTGGCCTCAGTGTTGCTACAAGACCCAACACAGTTTTCTCTCTCCTTCCTCTTTTCTCTCTGCTTCCCTATTTCATTTCTTACCCTCTCCCAACAAAGGAATTCTCAGAGAACATTTCCCTCAGCGCTGCAGATTTTGCTCTGATCCCCTGCCTGCTGCACAACCAGCCAGAGGAAAATGCCAGATCAATCAAAGCAGGAGACTGGCAGGATGCCCTGCCAGGCAGCAGCAGGCTGAGATGGTGGGAGAAGGGGAGATGATGGAAAAAGGAGAGGGAGCTCTGGGCAGGCCATGACAAGGCCAAAGAGGAAATTCCTGCGAGCAGCGTTACGGGAGGATAAAAGTCTGCAAGAAGGAAAGAGCTTTAAGTAGAGTTTCACTGAAATCGAGTTGTGATCAACCCATGGAACCAAGCACTGGCTGAGCCTGAACAGAGAGGACCAAACAGGGCAGGAACTTTTGTAAGACGTGCAAAAAAAATCAGTCTGTACAACACTAATGATTTAGGGCCCACTGGGATCAGAAGACTGGAAGAAACTGAAGAAGTTTTGTGATAACGTGACCATTTTCAAACATGTCAGTGTATTTTAGCAATGCCCAGCCATCAGCACTGAGCAAGCACAAGGGGACATGCTGCTGGGCCTCCAACACTGACACTTTTTTTACAAAAGGGAAACACTTCAATAACTATTAACTGAAAAACACAGATGAGATTCCTAAAAGCTTCATTGTTAATCCCTTTTGTAGTATTTGTGGTTTTCCTCTAACTGCCCAGAAAAATCTTCTGGGTGGAAGAAAAGTTTTTCACTGGAAGATCATTTTCTATCAGCTCCACACTCCAAGGACTACTGCATCATTTTAATGTGATTCAGGAACCTGAAAACAGAGCTAAACACAAGGGGGCACACACAGAACCAGCCACTGAAGACTTTGGATGCTCCAGGCTGCATTAAAACTACTCAAACTACAAATGGACCTGTCCTTCACAAACCTCACCCCACAAAGAATGCATTTCTTATCTGACCTCTGGAGTATCCTGTGGAGGGAGCTGTACAATTTAACAAAGAGTTTTTAACTATCTGCTTGTTTTAGAAGGGGCACCCCTTGCTTCCTTGTGCATCCCTGGCTCTCATGCTCTGGGAAACACTGAAATCATGTTCCCTGCCAGCCATCTCACTATCCTATGGACCTGTGGATCTGCTGGAGTGAGTCCAGAGGAGGCCACTAAGCTGGAACACATCTGCTCTAGAGACAGGCTGAGAAAGTTGGGGCTGTTCATCTGGAGAAGAAAAGGCTCTGGAGAGACCTCAGAGCCCCTTCCAGGGCCTAAAGGGGCTCCAGGGGAGCTGGAGAGGGACTTGGGACAAGGGATGGAGGGACAGGACACAGGGAATGGCTTCCCACTGCCAGAGGGCAGAGCTGGATGGGATATTGGGAAGGAATTCCTGGCTGTGAGAGTGGGCAGGCCCTGGCACAAGATGCCCAGAGCAGCTGTGGCTGCCCCTGGATCCCTGGCAGTGCCCAAGGCCAGGCTGGACAGGGCTTGGAGCAGCCTGGGACAGTGGAAGGTGTCCCTGCCATGGCAGGGGGTGGGACAGGGTGGGCTTTAATGTTCCTTCCAACCCAAACCAGTCTGGGATTCTGGGATTCTATCCCCTTCCCGCTGCACTGCCCTTTCACCTGTGGTATTTTGAGATATGTGGCTTGTCCTAAATCCTCCCTATTTCCTGAACAAATCCATCTCCTGAGAACTTTCCTTGCCTTTCTGGACACTCCTCTGATGATCAGCCACATCTCAGACCAGTCAGATGTTTCCAGGAGATGTCACTGGCATCCCCTGGTACTCCCTGAACACATTGTATATCAGCCCAAATCCTCCTTTACCTTGTACCACAAATCAAGCTGTTTATTCCACTTTCTTGGAAGCTCTGGAGCTGCATGTGGCATGTGGCTGGCTGCCTACTTACCCAGAAATAATCACAGTAGCTCCACTCTGAAGGTTTCAGCAACTGCTGCTCTGGCATTACGTCAGGGTGGGGGAAAGTCACACAGTTGATCTGTTAAAAAAAAAAGGCAAAAAAAAAAAAAAAAGGAGAGTTAGACTGTAATGAAATTTAGCTGTTAATGAGAACTATGTAAATAAAAAGTTATATCTATGTGCTTCCCATCAGAAAATCCGCAGTGAATGCATGCCAGTGAAGAAAAATTGGTTGTTGCATGGAAACAGCAGCTAAGTATTTCCAGAATGGTGCTCTCTGCAAGCAGGAGTGTCAGCTCAGAGGGAAATAAACTACCCATTTCACACGAGCAAAACCGACTGGATTTGGAAAGCACCACGCAGGGAGTTCTCCCAGATCCCTAAAAACTGTGGTAAGAAACCTGATGTGAGCAGACCCTGAGCACAGAAACACAGTGAGCACCGGAGAGCACTGCAGGCACTATGGCTGCAAAACCCCCTTGGCTATGCCAGTCTCCTGCAGGATGACAAAGAAAGGAACTATTTTTTCAGTGCACAGCCCTTCAGTCTATCTCTAAGACCTTTTCAGGTGGAAGTGGTGCTCTGTGTAAAAAGGAGCAGGGGCTCTCTGCAGTCAGTGAACCTTCAGCGTGCAGAAGCCACAGCGATCTGTCAGACAGACTCATCACACGCTCATTAAACAACAGCACAAAAAAGTCTGAGCACTCATTAAGTTATCCCAGTGGAACAATAATAACAGCACAGTGAAGGCAATGAGCACCACAGCTACTGCACAACAACCCTGGACACAGCCAAGCCTTTCAGAGGAAGCACCAGCAAGAGTCAGAGCTCGCTGCCAGTTTGTAACGCTCACCCCAAATCCCTGCCCGGCAGGGACCCTAAAATCAGTCCCTCTCAGGGTCATGGCAACACTAAGGGCACTTGAGTATTAATCAAGGGATGGGAGACTCACAGATGTAACTGTGTGGGGGTGGGGGTTTGTTTTGGATCAGTTAATGCTCACAGGAAATCCACACACCAATCTGTGGGTAGGGTCAGCACAGCTGCACGGGCAGACCCAAAGGCAGGGCTGACACACACTGAATCTGCCTTTGGGCTATTCAGAGAGGATCAGAAAGGATGTGGGGGCTGACACAGCACAAACCCACCATGCCAGAGCAGAGCAGAGCAGACAAAACCTTTAGCTGACACAAGGCTGCTCCTACAAACCCACACTGGTTCTGCTGCCTCTGCCCAGGCTGGAGGGTCAGCAGTTGTCCCGTAACAGTACAAGAGCTTGCTCCACATAAATCACTCTGCCCAGAGCCTGTCCAGTGCATCCCAAAACAGGCTGAGGACCCTGTACCTGTGGTGCCTTTGGCTGTCACCTCAGCTGGATCCTAAACCACGTGTCTTGCTTTCCAGCTCCCTTCAAACTGACCTGCAGGTCAGAGATCTGGGCTTTGCAGGCGGTGGCCATGCACTGGTGACCCTGCACCTCCAACCAGTGCCAGCCTCCAGCCAGAGGCAGAATGTCCTGAGCCAGCACCTCCAAGCAGAGCTGGCACCTCCAAGCAGTGCCAGCCTCCACTGGCCACAGGGTCCCAACCACAGACAGCACTGCAAACACCTCCCCTGTTCCCTTGTGCTCCCCATCAGAGGGGTCGTGTACCAGGAGTTACAGATCAGCTCAGTTCAGAGCAGGATGGCCGTGCTCTAACCAGCTGCACCTCCTAAGTGTATTCTGCATTTAACAGAAGTCTGGGCATCACAGAATCAGAGAAACATAGACTATCTTGAGTTGGATCATTGCATGGTGGCACTGCACACCAGGACAAGGAGGGGATCTGCAGTGGGGAGCACAGGAGTTGCATCCTGCAGCTTAAAAATCTGCAAAGAGAAACAGCATGGGAAATTCCCATTCCCTGCTAAAGGCAGTGCCTGTGTCACAAAAACTCCATCTGTGTCAGTTGGAAGCTGCTGATTAGAAATGTGACAGTGAGTCTCACTGTCCTGAAGCAATAACCACAGAGTCACTGGAAATGCCAAGGCTGGACTGGTGCCTGTGTCCCACTGCAGTGGGCAGAACTCCAGGAATGCAGCAGGAAGTGGAACAGAGAGTATGCACATCAGCAGGTGATGAACACAGGGTTAATTCGCACGTTTCTCAAAGTTTTAGGTATAAATCAATATATTCTTCACTTCTCAGAAGACTGAATTGTCTGGAAATGATGCTGAATTGTCTGGAAAGAGTCATGAGGCCATTTGGGTCTAGTATCACTTTTAAAACGGAATTGGTGCCAGAATTAAAAAATCAAAAATGCAGAAGCTATTACAATCTTAAAAAAAAAAAAAAAAAGGATTATGGCAAACAGAACTTTACAGAACTTACAGCTTTTCACACTAAGTCCCACCAGGGGACATGAACATTTTCAAAACTCTAGAAAAATTACTAAAAATTACATATGACTACATAGGTAATCCTGTGATCTTTCTTTCCTTTCATTACCCCAGATTTCCTACACTTAAAGAAGAGCTCTTGGACTGGTATTTCCCAGTATCTGTAAAACCTCTCAGGATTTCCCAGCAGGAGGGGAACACCAGGCTGGCCCTGAGCAGCAGTGGCATTCCCCCTCCCAATCCTCCCTCTCAAATGCTCCTTTTCTTGCTTCTAAAAGCAAAGAGAGCTGAAAAAAAAAAGCACTCTGCTTCACCAGCTTGGTCCCACTGATGACCTGAGTGATGCTAAGGACAGCCAAAGCATCTGGTGCTGATGTCCCCATGTTTGACAGCATTAAACACCTCCATCAGTCCCATGGGCAATGCCACAAACACACTGCCCTCACTAATTTTGAGAGAGCAGACTTAGCTCACATCCCTGAGAGCTGCCTAGGCTCCATGCAAGCTCCAAATCCAAACCTGGATATCTGAACGATGCTGACTTGCCAGCAAGGCCTAACAAAAGCTTGCAGAAGGTGCCTATTACAGCTGTAATTGCCAGTAAGAAACAAAACAAATTAAAACACGTCTCTCAGATAATGATGGAATTGCGGAACATGAAGAGAAAACAAGGTGTGATGACCTGCATTGCATTCCCACAAGCTCCACTGGGACAGCTGAGGTGATAATCAGCCTCACCATGATATTAAGTTCTTATGCAGCCTCTTCATCAGAATAATGGCTGTTGTCAGCTTGCAACAAAGCAAAATTAATAACAAGAACCAGCAGGGCAAAACCCCAAGGAAGAGCTGAGCAAACCTGCCAGAGGACAGCAGCTTGTCTTTCCAGCTGCCTCTGGCCACGAGTGGCACCAGAAAACCTGTCTGAGAGCCACTGGATCACACAGGACAGAAGGTACAGAGTCAGAGAAGGAAAAAAAACAGGGTGACAAACAAAGCTTGGTGGAGGACACACACAGAGGGGATCAGAGAAGCAGCACAAATTGATGCTTTTCTCTTGACAAGCTGTGTGCCAAACTCAACGGATTAAAATCATTTTGCCTGTGTACTGATCAAGAGCAAATGCAATTATACTCTTAACAGCTGAATATTCCAGCTCCTATTTCCCATGAGTACGCTGGCAGTCATGGCAAAATGAGCTGTTTACATTGTAGATGACTTTTAATTATGTCTGAGACACAAAAGGGTGACAGAGGAGGAAAAGACCCAGGGGCCAGGTGAATGCCCAGGATTTGCACAGGAGCAACAAACTTTGTTGGGTTGGACGTGGACATTAATCTCCTGGATTTCAGAGTCTCCACAGGCTTTGAAGTCACTGCCACCACTCACCAGTAAATGAGACATTGCCAAGCAACATGAATAAAACAAGAATAATTTCATCAAAGCTTAGATAATCAATTACATGTTTATTACATCAGACACAACATAAATAAATGAGCAGAGAGCGGGAGAACTTACTGTGCCATGCTAAAGTGACTAAAGCAGGGCAACATTTTTGCTTATTTCTTCAACTTAAAAATGCACATTATTTTCCTGCTTTCTACGAATTCACAGCACCTTAAACACAGAAGACATGTGCCAGATTTCCTCACTTGAGTATCTTCTTTACAATTTCAGCTGAGACCCCAGAAGTATGACATCCAACTCCACTAAGTGAGTTCATATGGTAAACGGAACTATTTGGGTAAAAAAGCCAAATGTAAAGGCTGGAGAAGATCTCAGAAGAGCTTGGGCAGCCTGAACTCTCCCCAGCCAGGGAAGCCCAGAAATGCCAGGGCTATGTCTGGGTAGCTTCAACTCCATGAATCTGCCCTGGGTTTTAGCCCTGGTAGGGTGATGCTGCAGCTGTGGTACCACAGAAGAGAAGGACAGACAACTCAAGTACTCTCTTAACAATTCCATTGATTCCTTTCTATTTCAAAGGGAATATTCTGCCAAAAGTGTGGAGAAGCCCTCTTGGTCCATCTGTAGGAAGGTTCAGAGATTATTCAGGCCCCTGCCAAACCAGGGCTTTTCTGACAGTGTCTACCACACAGTCAGCCCCAGGGCAGAGGGGGGAACTGTGCTGAACGTGCAGCCTCATGCTGTGCTCATCACAGCCCTGTGTGTGTCACACTGTGTCACACACAGAGCACAGCAGCAGGAAATCCCAAGTTCCTGTGCACAGGCTGCCCATCTTCCCATCTGCAGCACGTGTTCACTGACATGTCCAGCAGATGCAATCCACACAGCAGCATTTTCCAACTCCTGCACCATCCTAACGAGGCACTAGAGAATTTTAAGAAAGAAACCCACGCTCAGAAATACCTTACAATAATCAGGCAGCTTTCCTGTTCTTCCAAGTAAGACACAGCTCTGTTCCTCAGGTGACATCCCCCTGTACATTCTCCATTTAACTCTCCCTCACCTATTGTAAATGATCTCCAGCTTCCACAGACAACTCATGGCCAGAGGCTTCAGGATCAGCCAGCAAATCATGCAGCCTTAAAGCAGTGAGTGTACCTTGAAAGTCATTGTAAAACCAGCACAGATCACATATCTGCAGTTTCATAACAGCCTCTGATATACCTATCTGGAGTTTCTCTTCCAAAGAAGATGGAAGACCATGTCAATAACATTCACTGACCAAAGAGAAAACACCAGATTATTCTTGTTGGTTGCACACAGATGGGAAATACTCCAGCTTCACCTGCCTTCAGGGTTTCTAGAAGCTGTGCTACTTAATGCCACTTGGATGCAGAGGAGGCAGATGCATCGTGAGGAAGATGCTCCCACTCCTCTGCTGAAGGCGATGACGCAGCAACAGCTTGGCTGGACATCACCTGATGTCTGCAGCTTGTGTGCCACAGGATTTCGGTTTGAAGGGAGGTTTCCTGGACCAAAACCCTTGAAGGAAATCACAGAATTCTCCTCTGCAAGAAGAGGTTCTGCCTGAGCACAGCTACAGACCAAGGAAAAGCATCTGACAGCAAGCTAAGGACATGCCCTGCAGCTCTGCTAACCAGAACATCCCCACGTCAGCTTGACTGGCACTGAGCAAACAGAACCTCCTAGGAGACAGCAAAAACACTTACACTGCTTTACAGTTTACACTCCATATGAGATTTATTTTTCACAATGCTGCCTTGATGGAGGCAATGGCTTGGAGCAAACAGCTGTTAAAATTAGCTTATTTTTGTCTCTCTGATTCATCCTACTTGAAAGCTTTGGGCTTCGGCTGGAGAAGCGCACGCCCAGTGACCCTGACATAACACACAGCTCCTTGCTTTGCAGATGTTACCTGATGGCACATGGGCCAAATATGGAAAACCATCCTCAGAGAACAGCTTGAGTCCTCAGCCCTGTAAGCAGCAGGGATTGCAGAAAAACAAGCACTCCTGCTCCTGTGTTCATGCAGCCCAGTGCAAGCCACCCTGCGTGACCACGTCTAGTCCCTCTGGACGTGATGTTCAGCCCATGATTTACCTCAAGCCCCAATCTGAGGAGGCAGGGACTGCATTCAAGGGCTGGGACATGTCTCCTGCCCCAGCCACTGCAGCCCTAGAACAGCTGATTCTCCTAGACATCTGCAAAAAAACCTGAACATACAGATTTATACTTGCTTCAAAGCACACTACACTCTCACGATACCAATTAACAGTACAAACATTGGTAACAACTGATTTTAATAACTAAAATCACTGATTGAAGTGGGTTGTTTTTTTTTTCAAAAACTGTTGAAGATTTCCCCCTCCTGCCCCAGAACACTGTACCTGCATGGCAGTGGCTCAGACAGGGACATCTCTATGTGCTTCTTTTGAACCCTGGTCTCTGTCACCAGCAACCCAGCCCACTAAGGAATAAATCCGCATGCTGCACGTGACAATGCAGACAGCAACCTCCTCCTCGTAGTAAGATTAAGAATGTATAATATTAAATTATTCCTTTTGTTCTCAGGGACTTGATACCCTGCCAATTCTTGCAGCTGCAAGCATGGTTATTGTCTCTCCTTTATTGCTGAAAATTAATTTATCTGTTTGTTTCTTCTGATTTCCACTTAAACTTTCTATTATTAGCCACTTTCATTCATCTATTTTGATTTCCTTTCTGTTTTTAATCATCTGTCCTGCACTGAAGAGCCCATAAGTGCCAATTGTGTTCCAGATGAGGTCACCAAGCACACAAAAGATATTAATGCTTGCAAACTGAGATACATTATACAACTGAGAACATTTCCATTCATAACATTGAATCATAGAATGGCTTAGGTTGGAAGGAACATTAAAGCCCATCTTGTTCCACCCCCCTGTCATGGGCAGGGACACCTTCCACTGCCCCAGGTTGCCCCAAGCCCTGTCCAACCTGGCCTTGGTCACTTTTAGGAATCCAGGGGCAGCCACAGCTTCCCTGGGCACCCTGTGCCAGGGCCTCCCAACCCTCACAGGCAACAACTTCTTCCTTCTATCTAATCTAAATCTCCTCTCTTCCAATTTAAAACCCTTGTTCCCTGTCCTGTCACTACACATTCTTGTAAAAAGTCTCTTCATTGAGTCACTTATACTTAATTATAAGGACTAAAAGTAAATGTGAAATCAACTTCACACTGAAATATAAATCCTTTGCCTATACTTTCCACCAGAAACTTTAATTGGACAGTGGCACAAGAAACCTTCTTGACACCTGAAATACAGACTGGGGAAAGAAAAAAAAGATCCCACTCTGTCTGTCTTCCTCTAACTCTTCAGTACTTCTCCCAACACAGACGCTATGCAGAGGGGAGATGATCAGACAAAGAAGTTTTTTCAGGACACCTGGTTCACAGTCCGAGGCGCCTCTTAAGGCACCGCGTTCCCTCCTGCTCATCCTGGAACCATCATTATTCCACGGAAAACCGCGCCTGGACTCCAGCGCAGGGCAGAGATCCCAAACCCTCCGTGGCTTTACCGGTGTTTGAACACCAAAACGCCGCGCGGGCAGGATGCTCCGGCACGGGGTGCCCAGCACGGAATCCCCGCGGTTCCCCGGCCCCACTGCCCAGCACGGAATCCCCGCGGTTCCCCAGTCCCATTGCCGGTGCCCAGCACGGAACCCCCGCGGTTCCCCAGTCCCATTGCCGGTGCCCACCACGGAACCCCCGCCGTTCCCCGGCCCCACTGCCCAGCACGGGAGCCCCGCGGTTCCCCGGCCCCACGGCCCAGCACGGAATCCCCGCGGGTCCCCAGCCCCCCTGCCCAGCACGGAATCCCCGCCGCTCCCCAGTCCCATGGCCGGTGCCCAGCACGGAACCCCCGCGGTTCCCCAGTCCCAGCCCCCCTGCCCAGCACGGAGCCCCCGCGGTTCCCCGGTGCCCCGCACTCACCGTCAGGCTGCTCTCCTTGCTCTGCCGCCGCGGCGCCGCCGGGGACCCCGGGCTCTGCGGAGGGAAGCGGAGCGCATCATCGCGGCCGCTCTCGGAGCCCAGCATGGCTGCGCGGGGCGGGGAGAGGCGGGTCCCATGGCACGGCTCGGCTCGGCTCGGCTCGGGAGGCAGGGATGGAGGGAGGGGGAGCTGCGGGAGGCCCCGGCTCGCTGCTCCGCCTCTCTCGCCTCCGCCGCACCGAGCGCGGGGCCGGGGCTCGCTGCGCCGTGGGACGGTGGCACCCGCCGGCGGGGGCGGGAAGTGTTCCACGCCATGGGATGGTGGCGTCACACCCCCCTGAGGACGGGGACGGGAGTGTCCCAAGGCGTGGCACTTTGCTCTGCTGGGTACGAGAACGGGGACGGTGACATCTACTGCTGGGGACAGCGATGGTGGCAGCGTCCTGCCATCAGGCAGTTCCTACCTCTCTGTGGAACGGTGGCATCATATCCCCCTGGGGACAGGGACACAAATGTGCCCCACAGTCCCCCCAGGCGGGCAGTGCCCCCTGTCCCTTTCGCAGGGTCCCTGCTGGCGCTCAGATGCTGTGACAGCTGATCTGCAGCAGGTGAATCGCTCCTGGCATCATCACTGGGCTGTGCTAAGGGCTCCCAGCCCAAATCCCACTGCCCGGGCAGCCGGTGCTCGTCCTGGGACTCGACACCCAGCAGCAGCATCGTGCCTAGCACCACACACGTGCAGCTCCACGGCTGTTCTGCTGTCCGCTTGGTGGCAGTTGTGACAACTTGAACGGGCAGCATTTAGCTGCTCTCTAGGAAGCCATAAACAAGGTCTGGCCCTGCGCCCAGCACAGCATAGCTCCGTGTTGTTCTCAGTTGTGGCTTTTCCCCCCACCCCCTGACCTGTTTCCAAGAAATGTGGCTGAGCTCGCTGGAGGGATCCTGCCAGCATTTGTTTGCATGGTGGCTGCTGCCCAGGTCTAAGAAAGCATCCTGGCCAAAGCCTAGGAGCTGCTCCACAGTGGGAGACAGCCCGTGCCAGGGACAGACAAGGAGGCAGTCAAAGCAGAGCAGCTTAGGATGGCCCAAGACACACAAGGAGAGAGACAGCCAGGCCAAAAAGACTTTGAGGGTATGCAGAACAGCTTCTTGCAACCACGAGTTTATGGTCAGATGCTTTCCTTACTAAGGACTCTTCTGCAAAAGCTGCTACAGCTCCCAGGAAAAGCAGCTTCCCAAGCGGGCGTAGACACAAGCTGTGCTGAGAATTAATGCCACCAGCAGCCAGTTAGAGATTCAGAACTAATTCAGAGCAGGTTCAAAGCAGGGATAAAGCCAGAAGTTCAGTTTGGAAAATCCTGTAATAACAGAGCAGTGGAAAGAAGTATTGTGGAGGTGATGAAGGGAATGAGAAAAGTCATGAAAGGGACTTCTGACAGGCTGATGGTTGAGTCAGCTGAGCAAAGCAGTGCATAGCACTGACAGGCTGAGAGAGCCTGGAGAAGAGAAGGCTCCAGGAAGACCTTAGTGGAAACTTTCAGTACCTGATGTTGGCCTACAAAAGCTAGAGAGAGATTTTGGACAAGGGGTGGAGTGATAGAAAAAGGGGGATGGCTTCCCACTGACAGACGGCAGGGTTAGATGGGATACTAGGATGAAATTGTTCCCTGTGAGGTTGGTGAGGCCCTGGCACAGGGTGTCCAGAGCAGCTGTGGCTGCCCCTGGATCCCTGGCAGTGTCCAAGGCCAGGCTGGAAGGGCTTTGGAGCAGCCTGGGACAGTGGGAGGGGTCCCTGCCATGGCAGGGGGGGGCACTGGATGGGCTTTAGAGTTTCTTCCAGCTGAAACCATTCTGTGACTCTATGACTCCTCATGTATCTCAGATGTGAATTTGAGTAAAAAGGTATCTGTGAATTTGAGTAAGACTCAGCACTGTAAAAACAGAAGGTGGCAAACGTTGCTACAAAGGAAGTTCTGCAGAAGTTAGTTTATCTATGTTCCAAGCCAACAAAAACATGGGAGCCAGATACCTTGAGAAATTAGGGTTTTTTTGGCACAAGGATTCACAAGGGTCTTTTTGAAGGAAATCACAGCCTACAAGTTTATTTGGGTTCTCTGAGAGAATCACAGTAAATGCGTGGACAAGAGTGTCTGGTAATGCACTGAGTAAGATTCTAAAATGCTTTTGACCTCGTTTAGTTGCTCACTGTCTCCAGCCCAGGCAAATTGCTCAGAGAAACAGCAGCACAGGGAATTAGTACAAGATGTTTGATGTGGAAGAAACAGGGAATCCAAAGGGCTGGGCTGTATCACGAGAAATGCCATGAATCTAAACCAGGAATACTGACCTAGGTGAAAGGCTGAAGGGAACTACTTAACAGGTAGCATGTGAGAAAGAGGGTCAAGACAAATCAGGACAATCGTCAGACAACACAAAACTTAGACCAAGAAACAGAGAGTGTCAGAGGGACACTGAGAGCACCAGACAGGCCAGGTCCACGTGGCAGCAGCACACCAACCAAACATGCATTTCTTTCCCCAGGGGTATTTAGCACTGCAAAAGGACTCACCACTTTCATACAGAAATGAAAGAGACAACTCAGGTCTGGGACCACTGGGGGAAACGCCAGAGGGTGGGGAAGCACAGAGTGTGATCCAGCTGTGGCAGTCACACGGTCATATGGTGATGTTCTGGCAGGGAGCAAAGAGTTTCTTGGGAGGAGCTGGAAGAGGGCCCTGTGCTGCATCTGCAGACCTGTGGGGAAGACTTTCCCAGGGATATGACATGTTGCAAGCAAAAGTGCAGAGATATTTATTGGAAATTTGGACAAAGGCGGGGGAGGCCAACTGTTCACAGGTCAGCATTCTGTAGGTTAACTCGGGGTGATGTGCTGGGTGAGGCACTGAGGAGGGGCTGTGAGAGGACAGGCCACAGTGGATGAAGTCATTGAGAAAAAAGCTCTGGATGAATTCTTTGTGAATAGTGTCTTTGGGAGGGAAAGCTGGAGCTGCAGGAAAATACAATGAGATACAGACATGGGCGGATGTGCAAGTGTAAAGGGAGGACTGTGCTGGACACAGGCCCAGGGTTCAGGCTGGAGTGGCAGGAAAATTCATAGGGTTGTTAATAGTGACTGAAGTGGCCTGGTGGATTTTTTAGAAAGGAGTGACAGGACAAAAAAATCCAAAGGATCTTGGCATTTTTTTACTGTTTCACCAGCTGGACACAAAGCCTAACTATGCTACATGCAGCAAATCTGTCTGATCTGAGAGTTTCTAAAAGAAAACGACCTCTTGACTTCCTGCTCTGGGTGGATTCCTAAACTACTTAAGTAGAAACCCATTTATTCTTGGATCCTGCTGTTTGGCTTTTCCCCAGAAACTTACCTGGGGGTCCCCACTGGCTTTTCGGAGGCTCGTGTGACTCGAGTCGAGCTGGTGTACTGGGGACCCAGAGATGTAGTAGCCATTCACTGTAAGAACAGATGGAGAGTTAGCAGCCTTGCTGCTGCTAGCAAACGAAAAACTGCACAAATTTAAAAACTAATCCCATAGCTGGATATGCAGATATAGATCACAGTGTTTTAAGACTCAGTTGTATTTCTCATTACCCTGGTGTGATTTGATTGGTAATGGATTAAATGTTTTCCTGAGTGTTTTGAGGTCTGTTTTGCCCATGACCACAATGACTGATTTCTCCCTGCCCTTATCCCAATCTAGGAGCCTTTTGTTGTAGTTTTCAGCCCCGTTCACCTGAGGAGGAGAGTGACAGAGTGCCTTGCTGGGCACCTGGCATCCATTAAAAGTGCTGGTCCAAGGGAGTTGAATTTCCATGTCAAGATGGCAAGCATGCCCTGCAAGATGTTTATGGTACCTGCATGGAACTATAAATTACCTTTTTTTCAATATACTGAGCAAGGAATAATGCTCAAAGTAGTGTTAAAACAAGATACTCAACTACATTCTAAATCCTTTGGTCACAATGAAATGCACAATCCTCACAAGGACTACCCACTCAGTTCTGCCAACAAAGAGGGACATCAGTTCAAAAATTCCTACGAAAACATCCTCTAACCTGCTTTGTTTACAGTCAGCTGGCAGCAATGGCCTTTACATTTAACACTTTTTATTCTAGAGTAACTTTTGCTTAGCTTTGTCATTCTGCAGCACCCAAGAGCTTTTCAGTAGTTACACATCTGACTCTGTTGCTTGCTTCCCTGCAACCTCAGGTCAAGACAGGGTTGATACATATGGTCAGCCCTGTAGCCATCACATGCTAAAACTCTTTGCTGTGCACATGCTCTGCATGGAAGAGCATCAGCCAGCCCATGTACATCTGCAGCTCTCTAATTTCCCTGCCCTGTCAGAAAGCAGAACCCAGGAAGTGCTTGTTGGGGCCCTCTTTGCCTCTGTGCTCCCAGGAGGAGCCACCCCAGCTCTTGAGTGGACACTTCAGACACCCAGACAGAAGATGGACTGGCAGGGAAACAACAGTCCAGAAGATGTGTCAGGAGGGAAAGCCCCACCATGTTTGTCCTGCTACACCCTCATGACCGTGTAGCCTGGAGAGGAGAAGGGTCTGGGGAGACCTTAGAGCTCCTTCCAGTGTCTAACAGGGATACAGGAGACGTAGAAAGGGACATTAGGCAAGAGTCTGGAGTGACAGGACGAGGAACAATGGCTTAAAGCTGTGGGAGGGTAGACTGAGATCAGAGATTAAGAGAAAAATCTGTGAGGGTGTGAGGGTGGGGAGGCCCTGGCACAGGTTGCCCAGAGCAGCTGTGGCTGCCCCTGGATACCTGGAAGTGCCCAAGGCCAGGCTGGACAGAGCTTGGAGCATATTCCATAACCTGGGCTAGCAGGTGTTCCTGCCAGTGGCAGGTGGGTAAAACAAGATGATCTTTAAGGTTCCCTCCAAGCTGAACCATTCCATTCTATATATACCTCAAATCTCTATCCCACTATACCACAGCACTTTGCTTTGCTGAATGGTAGAGAAGCAGATTCACCCAGTCAGGCCCAGCATCAAACAGTACCTGCAGAACTCTTCTGTGACACGGGGCTCTTTGGAGTGCCAGGCACGCTGCTCGGCCGCTCCCACGTCGTTTCTGTTGGAGGGAAACACCAGTGTGAGCGTGATGGAGGCTTCTGCACACATACCAGAGTTATGACTATTACACACAGAGCAGTGGGTCTGACCCTCAGTGTCCTCTGAAGCAGGTTCTCACCCTGTGAGGAAGATGCCTGCACCTCCCGGCACTTCCTCTCTCCCCTCATCTCTTCCTGCTACAGCTGCCAGCTGGGATGGGTGGAGACAGAGCAGGCTGGAAGCTGCATCACTGGTTCTTCCGGATCAGTGCTTGGGAACACTCACCTGGCCTGCAGTGACTGCCTTTCCAGGTGCACTGAAGTCCAGGCCAGCGTGGGCACTGCCACGTGCCAGCCGTGGTCCTCAGCCAGGGGACAGGCACCAAGCAGTGGCAGTGCTTCTGCCCCTGCTCTCTCCATGAAAGGCAGTTGGGAGTGACTTAAAGATATGGCTTCAGTCACATATACACAGGCCATAGCACCTTTTTTCCTCCCAAAAAATATTTCCCTGGAAAATTTTGTTTTTTCCACTCAGATCGCTTAGCAGCTGGAATATCAAATGTCTGTCACACCAGTTGTGACACTCCAAAGCCTGCTGCTGCCTCTGTAGTTTATCCATTCTGCTCATTTTGTCAGCAAATGGAAAACTGGCTTTGACCACGTGCTGAAGGCAGAAGATTTTAGTGCAAAACTTTTTAGGAGTTGTGAACAGAAGACAGTGGAGCGAGAGCAGCAACTTGCACAGAAGTCCAGCTAGAAAGGAACCATTCCTTTTGAATGCACATCAGTTCCAAATCAGCTAAACAACACTGATTGCCAGATGGTATCAAATAAGAAAATAAGCAAGTCACTGTAATCAAGTCTGAGGACTCCTTTGGCTGCTTCATTTGCTGTTTCCCAAATCCCAATCAACAACCACCTAATTCTGCCAAAGCCTGAAATCCTGTGTCAGTATTCTGGATGAGCATGGTCAAGTGGTGATGGAGGAGAGCCCTTGAGGATTAACAGTTTAGGGTTGGTGGTGAGCACCTCCCTCAGGGCACACAAGGCCTCCTGTGCTGGGTCAGTGCTTCTTTGGGCATCAAGCAGGATGGTAACATGCTTCAGGAACCATAAAAAGCCTATTTTTATATATAGATTCGTGCACATGTGTATATACATGTACATATCTATATGCACATAGATGTCTATGTGTATACACCTGCACAGAGATGTCCTCAAGGGTTGTGTTAGGTTCCTTATTTCAGGAAAGAATTCAGGATTACAGATCCCAAATGGAAGCAGGTGCCACCCCCCACTCCTGTAATGTCCCTGAGATACAGGCCCTGCCTCTCTCTCACCCCCTCCCCAAGCCACAGCATGCTTTTGCTTGCAAAGAAAAATACTTTGAGCTTTTTCTTCCCTTACAAGTGCAAAACCTGGTGAACTAGAAGCTTTGCTGAGTCACAGGGGAATATTTAAATTTTAGCCTGTTTTTGTGAACTGGGTAGTAAGTAAATAAATTCCACTCTAGGTCAATAAAGAAGCACTGAGAAGTGTCTTAACTAAACAGAAGCAAAATCAAGTGCAAAGAGTTGTCTTTTATGAGTCAGCTTGGCTTACAATCCACAAGTGCACAGTTAAATAAAGACAAATTCTAATTTAATTTACTGTAAAGCAAAGGTAAACAATACAGTACCCACATGTCTTGCACTTTTTTTTTTAATTTTAAACTGTTGATTAATTAATAGTGTGAGTTGAGATCTGTGGGAAGGGAATGTGATGCCCACTGATGCTGAGCCCCAGTGCAGTCAGTGAAGTAATGGCTTTTTGCCAGCACTGACCTTGATGTTAGCAGTAAAGCAAGTTACCTTCATATTTGATTTGGGGGTTTCACACAAGCATATCTGCCTCCAGCATTTTTGAGACCCTAGAGAGGAATGTACCTAAAAACCTACCAAATATATATGAAGTGTAATTAATTGGTTAAAGAGACGTAGCTCAGTTAACCAGAGCATGGTGCTAATAAATGAAGGCTGTGGGTTTGATCCCTGTGTGGGCCATTCACTCAAGAGTTGGACTCGATGATCCTTGTGGGCCCCTTCCAACCCCAAATGTTCTGTGATTCTGTGAAAATCACCAGCTGCTTCTTGTGACTGCTCTCTGCTTTGCCTGCTGCCTGTTGTGGAGCTGCTGTGCAGTGCCTCATTCTTCCCCTCTGCCACACAGAGGACCCAGACACAGAACTTGAGGGCAGAAAATTCACAAATGAAAGAGCAGTGCCTAGTGGTTAGCAGATTTGTGAATCCAATCCAAAACATTCAGTGTCTCGACAAATTTTCCAAAACAAAATTACTTTGGAGTTAAGCACATTGAAAAAGTAAAAAAAAACCCAATGCTCTAAAATGCATTAAATAGAAAAAACATCTTTAATTGGGCAGGAAATGAACAAGAATGTTTTAACTCCATTTATTTTGAGCATTAGGAGAAAAAAGAAGTCCACTTCTGTGCAGGGATTATTGTGGCAGCTCAAGTAGGGATAGGAACTAATCTGGATCAGGACTGCACTGCTGGAATGCCATCTACTGGAAGCAACTACACTGACCAAGGTAAAACTGTGACATTACAAATTTCTCTGCAGCTTAGTCATGATTAGAAGTGAGAGTGGGGATTAGAAGTGAGTGGGGGGATGACATTTTTTACACAGACCCAGAGAAGGCTTGTTGAGAGATAATGAACTGTCTGATCCAGCAAAGGCAGAGTCTTGCCTGGGAGTACCACACGGAGCCTTCAGTCCTGGTGCTTGGAAAATCAGAAGGCTACTTGTAACCCTGTGGTAAAACAGTGATCATTGTTCTAGGAATAAATTCCATATTGGCCTAGATTTTATATCCCACACAGTTTCCCCCAGAGGATGTTCCAGTTAAGCTAAAGCCTTGTGCTCTGGGTGCAAATTAGCACTTGCAGACCAACACCAAGTTCTGTCCTCTGTTAGCAGCCACATGTTAATCAGACCATTTAGGCAGTGTGGAGAAGGAACAACCAGTAGTTTCTTTGAGAGAGATGACCCAGCAGACAATTGCAGACAATTCTTGGCTGTGAAGGAGGACTGTGAACAAGAAGTAGTTCTGCAGCCATGGGAGATACCCGAGGCCAGGGCTAGGAGCCATCTGGTCTAGTGCAACGTGTCCCCTGCAGGGAGCTGGCACAAGGTCCCTTCCAATCCCAACCATCCCGTGGTTCTGTGGAATTTTGTTAGTGAACAGCGAGGCAGGAGAAAACCACTTGTTAAAACTGAAATGACGTAGTAAAAGGAAAAACAGTTACAAGATCTAAGCTCCACTGGCCAACGGAACCAGAGAGGGTTTTCTCAGAAGTGGTGAAACATTTCCTACCAGAGGAAAAGTGGAAACCTGTGGTGTTTGAGGGAAGCAAGTTCACTTCTGTTTGGCAGAATGAGAAATGACACGGGGTGTCAGAGAGCCACACACCCCGGGACGTTGTGTTAGTCAAGAAACACAACTTCTGAGAATATCCTGAAGCAGGTGATTTTTGTGATCACACTGTGGCAGCTAAGAATGAATTGTTGGTCCCTCTTCCATGAATTTAGTAGCACTCTAAGGTTGAAGGAGCTGCTCTCCAGTTTGAACATACATCATCAGCCAAACATCAGGGCTTTACGTACCAGCACAATCCCTCACAAATGTGCTTCTATTCCTTTCAGGAATGAATTTAGTACCTCAGCATGGTGTCATGTGTAGTTCTATTTTTGGAGCTAAATGCTCTATAGGTTCATTGCCTAAATTACAAGAATGGGGCAGATCAAGCCATGGACCTCTGGGCCTGCTTACTGTGCAGAAACCTCTCCTGGTCTTAAGGATCTGTAGCACCTGCCCTTTGTCACCCAGCTACTGCTGCTAACTTACATTTTCATCCTTATAAATAGGTTTGGAGTTTATTTTGGCTTCAGCAGCAATAAATCTGTGATGCTGAGCAGCTCCAAACACAGTTTCTGCCCTGAATAACCTGAAGCTGTGCAGGCTGCACAGGCCAAGGATGAAGGTGCACAGACAGAGATGAAGAACGGCAACAAAACATGTCCCACCTCAATGCCACAAGAAAAAACCCTGAAAACTTCTCCCAAACTGATCCTGAAAACAAGCAGAACTAGAAGTCACATCTGCAGAAGGGTAGAACAGGCCCACACAGTTTTAACTCCTCCCTTTTGGATTCATTTTACTGTTGCCACTGGCAGGCAGGAAACACCTTGCAGACAGTTTGCAAACCCTCCATAACCTTTCCGTGTTTCTCCATTGCATCACTCTAGGCTCTCAGCAAGGTTTGTGGCCTGTCCATGGCTCCCCAAAGGCTGGAGACTGGTTGGCCCTGTGACTCAGAGGGAGGGCAATCAGGCCTGCTTTGGAAACAGGTTTTCTTGAACAGCACAGCACTCCCAGCCCAAAGCTCCCTTCTGCCTGGAGCCACCCCGCTCTGAACCTCACCTCACCAGCCAGGAGCAGAGAACTGTCAGGGCTGTTACACCTCATGTCCCCTTTCTGGCTAAGATCTTCCCCCATTTGTGATGAATTGGCAAAGTTTTCATAGCACTGCATTTCTTGATCCTGTGTGTGGCAGAAAAAAGCCCAAAGGAATGGCCAAGGGAGAGTGGGGGTTTGGGCATGTAAGGAGGGAACATCACTCACAGTGCCCTGAGACTGCTGTGAACCATTCAGAACTTTTGAAGTAGAAGGAGTGGGTGAATGAGAGTGCAATGAAAATATTTTCCCTTATGTTCCACAGAGGATGTGTAGCACAAGACTTCATTGGAACGAGGAGCTCTCACCTCTGCATCAGTTCACAGAACTGACTGAGAGCAGCCCTGACCTCCTGCAGACCAAAGGCTGTGGACTCTCCTGATTCAACACAGCAGCTTCTTCATCCTTCTGCTCCCACATTTTGGTCCACAGAGCCCTGCAGTACTGAATCCTGCATGGGTCACCTGTATCAGTGTCAGCTCAAAATCCCCAAACCACCAGCCCACGCATGAGCCTCTGAACTGCAACACAGTGACCTCAAACTCCTCCAGGGGCCTCCCAGGACTGTGGCCTTCACCTCCCTCCTTATACTTAACAAAAAGACACAAAGAAAGCAGGCAGAACTGACCAGTGCACATCTCTCTGCACCTGCATCAAACATGAGAGTCAAGCACACAAGTGCTGAAAGCACAATAACATGAACTTGTCCAGCAGGAGCTGTGGTGTCAGAACTGAAATCCACTTCCATCCCACAGGCAGTTCAATAAAAGAGAGACTGAGGCTGCCAAACAGCTTTTGACCTCAGTCTTGAAAGCCACCCCATGGGGACAGGCACCATCTAGGAGTTCCTGAGCTGTTCTGTCCTTGTGTTGAATGGAGAGGTGCTTGTGGCCACCTCCACAGCACGGGAAAAGCTGCTGACAACAGCTCTCACTTGATCTTTCAAAATGATTACTGGGATATCTTCCATGCCCCTCCTTTTGCAAACACCACGTGACAAAAGCAAGCCCTTCACTGCAGGCTTAGCAGTGATAATAATGCTATTTCCAGCACTTTCTGAGAAACACTTTGTTTTTCTAGGTTTTAGGCCACTTTACCAGGGCAGGTTCCTACACCACCCTTTGCCTAGGGCATCCTGTATCAGAGAGAAATTGTCACTGAACCATCCTGACTCTATGAGAAAAAACATGTAATAAAAATGCTAGCCATCTCTTTGTTGTCTCCATAGATGTTTTACTCTTTGAGCTACAGTTCATAAGTTGAGTTGGAGTAGGAGCTGACTGTAGCTGGTGAGGCATGAATAAAACCCTCAACTCAGAGACCTTTCAGGGAAATGACCACTTTCAGCCACACATTTCAGGACTGCCCCAGAACTCACTGGTGCAGGTGGCATTTTACTAATGATGTTTGTGATGATAAGAATATATGGACCTTAATTAGGATCAAGATAACTCCAAAGCAGGTCCTGCTTTCCAGGAGACAAAATGCTGTTTAGTAAATGGGAAAGACCTTACATAAAAGACAAGAAAAGGCTGGAAATAAGAACACACCACGTAAAGTTGGCCTCAGCTGTGAAAGCAAGGTGGCAGTAAGCCACACAATCACTGGTGTCACAAGTACATAAGTCATCTTTAATGTGATGGGCAAGGTAGCTGGAGTGCTATTGTTTAACTAATGCAAGAGGTATTGCAGCTGCAGCCCATCAGAGAATTTCTTCAGCATAATGAAATATTTTCCTGCTGAATCTACCACCCACACACAATTGTAAAGCCCTCCTCCAGACACTGAGTAACTCGTTAACCACGTAGTGGCTGTGCATTCTGGGCACTCTCTCATGTGTTTGAGATGGCAAGAGGGGGTGTCTCTAGATGTTGCCCAAGGGAGATGCCAGGCACCCAGCTGGAATGTCATTGGTGCAGAACTCAACCTTCCTGTAGCAAGGCCACTCTCAGAAAACCTTGGAAACACTGAAATTGTCTTGGGCTTCATTGTGCAGGTTGTATCCAGCTCAGAGGCCCTTACAGTGCTTTCAGGATTGAACCTGCTTCAAAGGATGATAAATGTGGAGTGTTTATCTGGTGGGATATCAAGTGGAGAAATCAGACAGGAATGTGCTGTTTGTCACCTCTGCATATCTGTTTGTTCCAGTGTCACCCCAATTCTTTCATTATTGATTTTCCTAACGTTTTTCTTCCACATAAGAGCACTGTCTCACATATTCTGTTTCTTTCAAGTTAAGAACCAACTCTTTGTGTTTTTTTCCTGTGAAGAGAATGAAAATTAAGCCACACAACAACACACGGTGGAAATACTGTTTTGATCAGATAAGATCACAAAATCACAAAATAGTTCAAGTTGGAAGGAACACAGAAGGATTATGGAGCCAGACTCTTAGTTGAATGGCCCATATGAGGATCAAACCCACAACCCTGGCATTATTAGCACCCTGCTCTGAGCTCATCTCAGGGTCAAGATGTGTAACAAAGGCAGATAATCCCAGTGTGGAAGGACATTAACCACTGGAAACAATGGTGACAATAGCAGTAATGCCTCACAAGAAGGGAGGCATCTGCAGTATTGTGAAGGCTCAGAAGAATCAGGATGTTACTTGCCCCTAAACTCCCATTTCCCCTCCCCAGGAATTCGAGTGGATATTTGCAGTTACCAATTCTGAATAGTTCAAGCACTACGAGCAACAACACAATTTAACCCAAAAAAAGCCTTCTGCTGTGAGGCAGAGAAGATGCACCACCAGGCATGGTCAGAAAGACAAGCTGTCAAACAGACAGGTCACCCAACACCTCCTGTCTTTAGGAGGAGGCACAGGACTACACACAGAGTTCATCTGGGGAGCAGCACAGAGCTCCACCACACCAGATCTTGTCCAGCTTTGGCTTGCTGACTTCTTCAAGGGCTGTGTCCACCCCCTGCTCCCAGCCAGGCACCCGTCCCAGCAGATGCTGTGGTGTGGAGCCCACCCTCTGCTGCTGCCTGGTGACATTCCTGCCTGATCCTGCCCTTCCCTGGAGAGCTCCAGGGCAGGACAGTCCACGGAGGAGCAGGACCTGCCCCAAAACACCGTGGGAAGATTCAGCACAGCTGCAAATGAAAAGCACAAATGAAATGTTCCTCTGAACTCGTATGAAGATTCTTTGACTCAGACAACCAGAAAAAGCAGCAGATGGGTGACAAGAGCCTGGTTAGACGTGATGATTGTAAAAATTGGGGAAATACAAAGACACCAAATAAAAAAACAACTTCCATTGAGTCCCAGGAATTTGTCAGTTTCTACATGGATAAATATTTTTCATGTAGTTTAGGCTTTACAGACTGAAAAAACAGGCCTGACAGGGATTCCAGGAAGTCATACTGTCCCTGCTCTACCTCAGAGTAAGGCCAGTGTGAATTTTCAGGGTTTTGCATAACCTGCTCTGGTGATACAGACTCCCAGGCAACTCTGTACTCCTACACTTCACTTCCAAGAGAGCTTGGAAGGGTTAGTTATCCTGGTTGCAATGGAAATGTGTTCTAGTGATGAAAACTGAAATTGAAATCTTCTAGTGATGACAGGCATTGCAAACAGTTTTCTCCCTAATGGTATTTTCTGCACTTTAAGCCTGCTTTCATGATCCTGTCCACATCTTTGCTTTCTAAGGGCAGATACCCCCAATCTCTCAACATATACCCACAGTCTATGTTTTCCACATCTTCCATCATTTTTGCTACTCTCTTCTGGGCTTTATCCAACTGACTCACATATTTCCTGAAGTGTAGAGTCCAAACAAGATAAAATATTCCAGCTGAGGCTTTAAAATTTCCTTGTAAAGTTGGAGGCTTACTTCATGCCTCACAGACAACACTCCTATTTATACAATGGAAAATGCTGGCTGGTTTGTACTAGCACAACACTGCTGGCTCTCACTCAGCTTCAGATCCTCCAGAGCCCCAATGTCTTCATCTGTAAACTGTTCCATTGCCTGTCTTTGCCACTTAATTATTTCTGATGAAATCTCTCATCTTAAATGCATCTTTACTGAACAGCATCCTCCTGTTCCAGGGTGATTGTGAATTCTGAGCCTGTTCTGGGCAGGAGAGAACACCACGTCCTCTCCCAGCTCCAGTTAAAAGTTATTGTTTGAGTAAGTGCTCTCAATGTCAACATGCCATTCATCACTGGAAATACTGCCTAGAATGGATTCTCTGGCAGATCACTGCAGGATTCCCTCAGCACAAACTCCTCTTGGACAAGGCACCATTGATGACCATGCTCTGAGGATGAGCTGGCAAACAGTTTTGCAGCAGCTCATTGTAATTTAACTATGGTCCCCGCTTTGTTTTCCCTTTAGTCAGCTTTCAAACTGCCTTTGCTGCCTTTAAGACCTATTTTCCCATCAATGAACTGCCTTCCTTCACACAGGTCCCCTACCCACAGACCTGCCAGGATGCTGGGTCAATGTTTAGCCACAGTCCCACACCACGAGAAGGCCCAGAGCTCCTCTCACCAGAGCTTTGCAATGATGGAAGTGCTAAAACTGCCACAGACTTGCCAAGAAAGCCTGCTCTTGATAGCAGTCCCCCTCAGAAAGGCTGTGGGTGCCAGCAAGGTCCCAGAGTGGGGCAGAAGGATGCTCTGTACCTGAGCCAGGGCTCAGCCACAGCCCTGAGCTGGATGAATCCCCTCTCTCTGCCCTGGGATATGTCTCCCACTGACTGGCAAGGCAACTGGTGCACAGCCAGGACAGCTGGAGTGCTGCAGTGAGGGACATGGCACTCTCAGGATGTCCAAACACAACATTTACACCAACAGACAGTGGACACAATGCCTGGAGCTCCCACAGTGTGCTCACCATGCTGCTGTGGGACTCTCTTCCACCTCGTGCATGAGAGACCTGTGATGGAACGGGCAGCCAAAGGGAGGCTGCATGATAGCAGTGCCTCAGGGACATGTGCAAAAAGAAAGGAGCATGGATCTGTGTGCCCCAGGCCCCAAGAGACCTCACAGAGAGCTGTTCAACCTAAAATGCAGTGCTGCATTTAATGCCTAACACCAGCCCTGAAGGAAAAGCCAGAGTGGAGCACTCCAGCAATTAACTGCATTCAGTGGCAGGTCAGGACTGTATCCCTCTGGACTCTGGAGAAGTGGGATCAGAGGTGCCCTGCAGGAGGATGCTGTCAGGAGACTGATGGATGGAGCACCCTTCCTTGGATGGAAGCAGCTGGACAGGATCCCCTGGGTGCACACAACACGTGGGCAAGACAGAGCTCCAAGGAACCGCTTGGAGAGCTCCAGCTGAGGAGAGCTAAGGATCCTGTGGGATGCCATGGAGAGAAGTCCGTCCTTCCTTCCTTCCTTCCTCCCCTCCTTCCTTCCTTCCTTCCTTCCGTCCTTCCTTCCTTCCTTCCTCCCCTCCTTCCTTCCTTCCTTCCTTCCCTTCCATAAAGACATGCCTGGTTCCTGGGAGAGCTGAGAAGTGGCTGTGACATTACACACCAAGAGTTTTGCACCAGCTGCTGTTGGTGGGTAACCACAATTAGGAGACCTTTAATTACATAGCTCACTGAAGGCTGGAGAGATCTGTGAAGGCCACTGAAGGCCAGCCAGCTGCCTTCCACTCACCTCTGAGTTCCCATGTGAGTGCAATAAACAGTGACACCTCTCTCAAATGCTTCAGTGTACTTTCATCATCTGGTAAATGGTAAACTGAGAGCAGCCTAGAACTACATCTACACCTGAATGGAGAAGAGACCTGGCTCCTGCTGCTGAAATAATGGTGCTAAGGAGGCCAAGAAGGACAGAGGCCCGTGAAGCCCTGTGACAGAGATGTGTGCCAGCACCATGTCCTCGTGACACACTTTGCCAGTGTTTATCTTGGTACTCCCAGCAGCAGCTGCAGCAGTGACAGGACAAATGAGCAGTTCAGACAAGTCAGCAGTGAGCTGTCCAGGCTGTGAGACTGGCAAGAAGCATTACCCATGCCAATGCAGCCCTACCACAGGAAAGATGGGGACTGCAGGTTTAAGGCTTTAGCATATTGTCTTTGACTTATCCTGTGGCTCAAACCCAGAGAATACATTCTAAGTGTCAAAGTGCAGTCCCACTGTGATGAGCACGTCTCACATGCCAAATGTGACTTCATGGTGACTGCATGGCTCAGCAGGTCCAGCTCTGCAGCACAGTCAAGGAAGAAAGTGTAGCAACATGAAATTTGACCAACATGAACCTATGGACAGTCCTGAACTACAGGTTTTTGTGGGATCAGAGGTCAAAGGTAATTAGTCAGATTAAATCAAAACAGTGTCCAGACAGCTGCTCATGCCAGGACTGGGTAAGGCTTCACCACACACGTCAGCCAAAAGGCCTGCAGGTTGCATTCTGCATTGTCTGAAGCCTAGATGACACCACAGGTGACACTTTTGTGGCACAGAATCCACTTGGAGGAAGCACAGGCATTTGAGATCTGTGTCTGATCATGCAATATAGCCCAGCCAGAGCAAAAACACTCTCAAGCAATATCACCCAGCCGCAGTCTCTATGCAGCAAGAAGACTTTGAGGCAGCAGCATATTCTAACTGAGCAAGTTAGATAAACTGAGCTTGCCAGGAATACCAGCTGAGCTGGAGGGTAGTCAGACTGCCCCTGCACATGCTGCAGGAGATTCCTAGTGTCCCACAAAATGCTACAGCCCTCATGGAAAAATGGGAGGCTCAGAAATGCAGGGTTCTTGAGTCTAGCATGGGAAAAAGAGCAAGCCTAACTTCAAAGCCAACTGGGCTTGGGATTAGTCTGGTGAAGATTCTCATCTAAACAGAACTTGAGTAAGTGATCCCTAAAGCAAGGCTCAGAACACAGAAACCCCACTTCTACCCTCTCTTACATGCTGCTCTTCTGAGAACCACACAACACTGCAATAGTTGAGAGCACAGTCATAGGTGGTTTGGGCATTCTCCTGAGAAAGACTGGTTGGAAGTGACCTCTGGAAGTCTTCAGCCCAGCTACTCTGGGCAGGATCACTGCAAACAAGAGATCAGCCACAGCTCTATGCAGCCAGTTTCTGAGATTTTCCAAGGACGGAGATTCCCCCGCCTCCCTGATCAGCCTGTGCCAAAGTCATCCTCCCTTCCTAGAGGAATCAGAAATCTGATTTCTGGCCTGAGCTTCCAAGCAGGATATGGCAATTGGTCCTTGTTATATCACTTGTAACTTTTGTGAAGGAAGTACAAAACTGCCTGACATTATGGAGAAATTTAGTCCAGTCCCCCACCTTTCTGAGGCAGAGTCCCTGTGATAAGAGCTCTTATCAGAAAAGAAACAGGCTCTGCCTCTTACTGGTTTTACCTGGCCTCAACCCAGTGAGTATGGCTCCATCACAGGGATGGCTCAGGGCTGAGTATAACCACCTCCTCCCCTACATTTGAACTGCAGTGGGGATGGGGTATCTAACTCCTGCTGATCTCCCCAGCTGTGCAGGGGATGCTGCCCATCAGCCAGAGCAAAGTGTGCTTGAAAATGGAGACAGGAGTGGAAATGCCCCTTCTGGAGAGAGCGTCCTAGAAGATGTGAGTGCATCAAACTCCAGTAAATAATGACTGGGCAAAGTTCTGGGCCAAAAGCTTCTGAAATAAAACCCATCAGCCCCTGAACAGACCATGAGGTGCCCATGGCTCCCCTTTGTGAGTGAGATAAAGGAATGCCAGAGGTCACTCCTGTGGCTGCAACTTCCCTGTGAACAAGGTTAGCTCCTGCTGTCCTCTCCTTCACGCCACTCTGGCATTCTTTTTGCTAAAGAAATGTGGATTTGCTGGTCACAAGACCCTGTTTTGCAATGCTGCTGTGAGCTCAGGATGAGATGAGCAGGTGGACACAGACTCAGGTAGACTGGAGGTGGCACAAGTTGGACAGGTCTTGAGCAGGTGATGAGATCGTGAGTTAAGTCTGCTTCTCAACATGAACAGAACACACAAATACAGACTGAAAGTTTTGTCTGTGTTGTCCCATTCCATGTGTTTGTCTTTCCTTTTCTCCATGGGCAAGCTGAGTCTGAGCAGTTCACTGTTTCTGTTTTCCCCAATGGTGCTTTTGTGATATCTGATGTTCTATCAAACTACTTTACTTGTATGTGTGTATATATAGATATAAATATCTCCAGGTAAAGGAAATAGGGCATGTGGTAAAAATTGTATCTTTCTAACAGTGTTTCAGATTCTAAAACATTTATGACAGAGGCATTTCTACTTTACATTCTCTGTCTTTTGTCAACATTTCAGATGTCTTCTGATGGTCAGAATTAAGATGACAGAGGATCATAATCTTTATGTATTTTCTTTCATATGGTGTCAGGATCATATTAATTACTTTGGTTCTGCAGCTATTTTTGTCATCAAAATCAACTAGCAAGACGATTTCCTGAAACAGACCCGTGCTGATATAGTGAAACATTTCCTGGAAAGCCACCCCCACTTACCATTTGTGAAGGTGTTCACATAGTACCTGCGACCCTGGGGAGACATGTAGCTCTGCCAGCCGGGGGGAAGGTGGCCGTTCAAGGTGTCTTCTCCTGGTTGAGGAGTTGTCTTCCGGGGTTTCTGCTGAGAAAAGAAAAAGAAACCAAACCCAACCTATTAAGTCAATATCTAGCTAATGTAAAGTCTAACCAGACACACAGCTGGAAAGAAATCATGTGGTTTGGCATTCTAGAGATTCCAATATACCCAAAGAATTTCAGTATATTTCTCCCTTCATCTGTGCTAGCTTCAGCCAGAACATGAATCAACATTGCCTTGAAGAAATCACCTTTTGGGACAGAAATGAACCCCTCTGTATTTAATGCCCCATGACCATGTGGAGCTGTCCAAGAAAACGACTCTGGCTGAGCAGTAAAATACAAGGCATGAAATGATCAAGTGTCTGAGGAAGAGAGGCAGGCATCTGGCCCTCCTTTACCTCCCCATGGATATACCAGTGGGTCAAAGCACTGATAGTGGAGGTGCTGTCACAATTTATTTTACATCACCTGAACCATAAAACCAGACTCTCTCCCAGTAAGCTCCACTGGATAGCACAGGGTACTGGAACAAATCCTGGGACAGCTCCTCCACCATGGGATTAATGGTGCCCTGTTATTGTTTGCAAAAGCATGCTGAAGAAAAGTAAACTGCAGTGTGGGAGTGTACCAGCTCTGGAAGAACACAGCAGCAGGCTGGTTCCTTCATATTCCCTTCAAGGATATCTGGCCTTGAAAATAACAAAGATACACCAGACTATCTCTGCTGTGCATGAAAACCTCATAAAGAGGAATCTGGGGTAATCCAGCCCTGGGTTGTGTTTCAGAAGATCCAGATTTCACACGTTTTTGCTGCACACTCACCATTTCTGTACCTAACACCTTCTTTCCCTTCTGGAACTGAAGTCCCTCCATTCCCACTATGTCTACTTTTTACTATGATCCTACAGTGATTCCATGTGCCAAGCAGGTCACCATTAAGCTCAGATCACTTTAGGGATCCACAGCATTCCTCCACTTTGCACAGTCAGCACCAGTGCCCTGCAAGGACAGACATCACCAGTTTGCTTAAGGGAAGCTCTGAATCACCACAACATCCTTTCAGTCACATTTGCAGTGTTGCTCCATGTCTCTGCAGGAAAAGCAGAGGTCTTTTGCAGGTGAGTGCCACGGCTGCATTATTAAATGCAATAATGCAAGAGACAGATGTGGGTGGTATACAGTAAACAGCAAATGTTGGATGGAAACAGTACAAAGAGCAAAGTTAACCCAGTGTTTCAGCTGTAGTCCTTGCCAAAATGTGCATCACTTCAAAAAGCATATAAGCATTATTGTTTTGCAGTTGCTAATTCTATTTTTTGGTTACTAATATTTCTGCCTTTGCTGCTGATTTTGCCAATCAAGAAGTGCTGTGAGCACAGCGATCTCTATCTCACAGGCAAGAGGAAATCTCAGCACTGCCAAATGCTGAAGTTCCTGGAAACAACAGGGAAACAGCTTGCTTTTATATGCATGTCTTATGGTTTAACTCCAGCCAGCAACTCAGCACTACAGGGCCACCCACTCCCTGCCTCCCACCCCTGAGATAGGGAGGAGAACCAGAAAAAAAAGGGAAATTCATATGAAAAGAACAGTTTAATCCTTGAAATGAAGTAAAAGGCAATGATAATAATTATAATGATGATAATAACAAAGAAACAGGAGGAAACAAAAAGAGAGAGTAATAAAACCCAAGAAAGACAAATGATGCACAGTACAATTGAACACCCATACCCAGCCCTTCCTTGAGCAGCATTTGGCCCCTCCTAGCCAACTCCCCCAGTTTATCCACTGGGCATGACATTCTGTGGTGTGGAATATCCTTTTGGACATGTGGGTCAGCTGTCCTGGCCTTGCTCCCTCCTGGTTCCTTCTGCAGCTCCTGGCTGGCACAGCACAGGACACTGATGAGTCCTCCACTGAGACTGAGCACTGCTGAGCACCAGCTGAAACATCAGGGTGTTACCAACATGATTCTCATACTGAATCTAAACTGGGCACTGTGCCAGCTACTAGGAAGAAAACTAACGGTAAACTCAGCTAAAACCAAGACAGCATGGAGTTTGTGTGGATCTCTTCCCTTTGTTTTAGACAGGAATGTGACTCAGCTCACTATTAGGCAGGATTTATTCCCCCCTGGAGGCTGCAGAGGAAGATCCTGAATGCTGGGACCACTTCTGTGTTAGAACTCCTAACTGGTCCCAGTGTAATTCCCTCCCAAAAACACTTGGACTCCGACTCCTACAGCAGCTTTAGGGGGAAAGAGGAACGGGAAATGGCATAGGGGAGGAACAGAAGAAGAAACAAAACTTGACTTCATACAGGTTTCTTCACCACCCTGCCCTGACAGAATCACCACCTGGTTTGGGTTGGAAGGGACATTAAGAACATCTCATTTACCCCCCCTCCATGGGCAGGGACACCTTCCACTGTCCCAGGTTGCTCCAAGCCCTGGCCAACCTGGCCTGGGACACTTCCAGGGAGCCAGGGGCAGCCACTGCTTCTCTGGGCACCCTGTGCCAGGGCCTCACCACCCTCACAGGGAAGAATTTCTTCTTAATGTCCTAATCTGCCCCTACTCTCTCTCAGTTTGAAGCCATTCCCCCTTGCCATCTCTACAAGCCCCATACTCATCATGTAGGAGCCCAGGATGCTCTGGCACAGATAGTGTGGGATGACGAGAGCTGGGATAGATGCACAGGAGCCTGGCCATTATAATGCACCACAGATTAGGTACCTCATAGTTTAGGCGCACTCAGCAAGCCATCCTTCCAGAAATGAGAGTGCCAGAGAGGCCATCGTGGGTAGCACATTGTGCCTTTTCTGCCAAAACAGGAGATCTGAGGAAAAGGAGAGATTTTCTTGCTCCATTTTCCACAGCAGACCCAACCCAGCCAAGCCATCTGCAGTCCCTTCTTCTTGCATGAGCACAGTTAAACCAGGACCATGTTTGCACACCTCTGTGGGAGAAGTTTTGGTTACCACGGCATGTGATGACAGGCAATCCTGCTGCTGGGACACAGCCAGGACAGGGCCATGGCACTGCACAGGGGGCACAGGTGATGGGCAGATAGTGTTCCAAGAGGCCAGCTCCACATCTGGCACAGCTCCACATCTGGCACAGCACCCACAGACAGGCTTCAGAGCTCTCCCAAACCCCAGAGCACCCCTGTTCCCAGCCACATGGAACAAGGGAAGTGCTCAGAGGTACCCATGTGTAGATGCACCCTTTCCTTAGACAGATCAACAGGACTGGACTATTACTTTGATTTCTTGTTCCTATTTTAGGAGAATTATTGCCAGGATTATTTCTGAGAACAGTAAATCACAACAGAGGACGTCTGCATGGAGAGGAGCTCCCTGTCAGCAGAGAGCATTGCAAGCCAGCAAAGAGAGAGCAGCAGGCAGGGACTGGAAGTTGAAGAAAAGCTCAGCTTGAAATGAATCTGCCAGTCATGAGGATAAGTATCAAGGCTTACCAGGAAGCCGTGCACTTCTTGTGGTTCCTCCATCAAGATTAAGCGCCTCTTTCTAGAAGTTCTGCTCTATTCCAATAAAGAGAAAAAGCCAGGAGCCTGACACCCCTGCCCCAGCTCAGGCTGGGTGGGCTTGCAGTCCCTTCTGCTTTCTAAACCTTCCAGCTCCCACAGCGCCTTTGCGCTCAGAAATGTTCAGGCCACTCCCCTCACTGTCACTGCTGGAAGTGTCACTAGCTGCTGTCACCATGGTGGTGGACAGGCAAATCTGGACCCAGAAAGGATGTCTGCAACACATGGTCGAGGAAACAGGAAACCTGAACAATGTGAGGAGTGAACGTGTGACCCCAGTGAAATCCTCCTCCATCTGTATTTGGTGCCTGGAAAAGGGATCAAAGTGTCTGGCAAAACATTAAAATCCAGCAGCACAAGCACTTCTCTCCCACGAGATTTCCTAGGATCAGAATTCCTAGGAATTCTTTATGTTCCTAGCAGGAGAACATACAAGAGTACAAGAGCCAGCCACCCAACAGGCCTAGTTCTGTGTGACAAGTGATGGTTCTTGTCTGCTGCCTGAGGAAACACAGGGATGGAATTCTCCTGATAAACACACAGCAGAGAGGAAACAGAAATGAGCACCAAATGCACAAAGGGCACCAAACCATGTGATAGAGAGATGGCAAAGGCAGGCATGTGGAATAATAACAGATCTATGGGGTTAACTCACCTAATCCAGGACACCAGCACTGACAAGAAGCAGAGGGATTTGCTGTTTAGGTCAGAGCACACAAACCTGACCATTCCCTGTGCTCGTTCCCCTGCATCCATGGGCACTGGGCCAGGGATGTCAGGAAGAAGACAACCTGTGTGGGCCAGAGAGTCACCCCACAGCACCACAACCCCGACCAGGAAATACTGCTTCATCTCTGTGCTGCCATACACTGATGGTCTAGAAGCATGTCTGAAGAGAAGGACTGGGTCAGACATCCTGGATGCTTCATGTGAGGGAGAGCAGCAGGCAGGGCCTGCCTGCTGGAGCCCTGATGTTTTCTGTCTGGCTGGGTCAGCTCAGAACAGGGCAGCACAGCCAGCAGGGAGAGGCAGGTGGGTGCCTCTCCCACTCCACCTCTTCTGACTTTCTGACTGTTGTCTTTTTCTTTTCTTTCTTGGTCTTCTTGATCAAGTTAGCAGCAGCCCAACTCATTCTGTTCCTTTGGAAAATTGTGATTCTGTCCCAATGGTGGGAAAATAGCCAAAGAGGGTTTTATGCAGCAAAGTGAGCCAACAGGGAGTAACACACATCAGTTCAATCCATCATGACTTGACTCTGAGGCAAGTTCTGCCTTTCTCAATAGAGGAAAATGACTTCCCATTTTCAAACTGCAGGAAATCCCCATTCTCCTTCAAAGAAGGATCCTGGGGAGGAAACATCTGTGTGCTGACAAGCCTGAGCTCCCTGAGGATGTGTGAGCTTACACAGTGCTCCAGCAGAGCTCAGACCAGGGGCAATTCCCAACACAAAACCCCAGGGAAAGGAAAGCAAAACAATCCCAAACCCACAAGTTCAGGCCTTGAGCAACCTGATCGAACTCTGAACAAGGGGTTGGGCCAGAGACCTTCAAAAGTCCCTTCCAATTTAAATTCTTCTGTGATTTTATGATCCTATTTCAGCAGAGCATGCAGCTGTGGAGCAAATGAAGAGGAGCCTCTGGCTGTGGGAAAGGGCTGGAGGGCAGCATCAGCACACTCACCTGCTGCTGCCACCTGTCCAGTCACACTTGCAGACCCAGCAGCACGAGGAAAGGCCACAGTGCCCAAACAAGCAGCTGCCCTGCAGTGCTGGAGGATCACGGGGGACAGAAAGATGGGCAAACCATGGAGGGGAAACTCCCTGCAAGGAGCAATGCAAGGACACAGCAGGAATCTGCCCCGGAACAGCCTCTGTCCTGTGGGGAACAGCTTGTTCTGCACTGACAATACTGAGCTTATCTTTCTGTCTAACTGCAGTTTGTGTGACCACTGAGCTTGGAAAAGGTGTGTGTCAGCCCTAGGGTATGGTGCAGAAAAGGCAGAACCACAGAATCATAGAATGGTTTGGGCTGGAAAGGACCTCAAAGCTCATCTCATTCCATCCCCCTCCCATGAGCAGGGACACCTTCCCCTGTCCCAGGCTGCTCCAAGCCCTGTCCAGCCTGGCCTCGGACACTTCCAGGGATCCAGAGGCAGCCACAGCTGCTCTGGGCACCCTGTGCCAGGGCCTGCCCACCCTCCGAGTGAAGAATTTCTTCCTAAAAGCTTATCAAAACCTGCTGTCACTCCAGGCCCTTGTCTAAAGTCCCTCTCTAGCTGTCCTGGAACCCCTTTAGGTACAGGAAGGAGCTGTATGGTGCAGTTAAAGAAGTTGGGTCTGTGTTTGGCTTTAGCTGATACCTGTGCCAGCCTGTGCCCTGGCTCAGGAGAAGGCCTGGGGCACCCACAAACCCCTCAGCCCTACCCACAGCCTCTCTCTGCCTCATACTTTGAGTCATTCTGTATTTTGTTCATTTTTATGCAATCTTTCTTGCTCAACATTTGGTTTCCATGGAGTCATATACACTGTGTGAAACAGATTTATATATAGAAAGTGGAACGGGTCATATGATCTGTCCTGGTTGTCGTGGCAACCAGCACAGCTCCCCTCGGGCTGAATAGGATGGCACATGCTGCTGGGGACAAGTCACCCTCCCTGGGTGGCCCTGCCCGTGCCACTGCCCTGCTGTGCCATTCCTCTGCTCCGGGCACTGGCCGTGGCTGAGCCTCCTGTGCCACCAGCCCTCAGTCCCCTCCTGTGCTGAGTTAGAGCATCTCAGAGTGCTGAGGTTGGAGCTCTGGCCTGAACTATGCCCAGCACATACACACATTCCAGCTTAGCTGGGCAGCTCTCATTTTTCCCAGTTTTAAAAATCTACCTGTGCTAATAAGTTTCCTCTGTGCCATGCCACTCTGCTTCACTCCTTCTTCTTCCTAAATAACTCCTGCATCTCCATGCAGCTGCCATTTCCTTGGATGCCATCTCTGCCACCTTCCCCCCAGCTGCTGGTGGCTGTGACCAGGAGGAAAGGGTGGCCAGCTCTCCCGTATCTCTGCACTCCTCTCTGTCTCGTTTGGCTCTGGAACACAGTGTGCATGCGTCCCACCCAGCTCTGCCTGGTCTCCAGCCAGATCCACAGCTGCCAAAAGCCTCCCTTCCCACCCACCCAGGTCCCTGGCTGTGGCACAGGTATGTGCCCAGCACTTTGCTTTAATGTAATATACATGAAAAGCACTGTGTTAGCAGAGAATGAGCCTTCTGGGAGTAGCATTTTTTCCTTCAGTACCATAAAAGAGGGAAAAACAAGCTGTTTCTGAAGGATACATGACCCAGGGAGACAGACTGGGTGACGTTTTCTGCCTCGGTGCTGTGTGAGAGACCAAAATGTGTGGGAAGAGAAATGCTCTGACCTGTGAATCCCATCCTGACCCCTTGAAAACAGGGGCTGTCAAACCAGAAGTGAAAAATCTGAATAACTCCAGTGCAGCTCAGCCCTCTCCCTTCCTTCCCAACATGTGCCTGGTGCACAGAGCCACGTGCCAGGCTGGGAGAAGCCACAGCACTGAGCTGCAGCTGAGCCTGGCCCCTGTGGTGGGTGACGTGGGACTCCTGGCACCAGGTCTGGTCCAGATCCTACCACAGACAATGCTCACTCTCTGGAAAAGCAACAGCTCAGGGAGTGCTTGGCAATAGCAATCAGTGGGTTTTGGCTGAGGAGGGAAGCCAGGCAGGTGTTAAGAGGTAGGAAGCATAAGAAAGATGGCGGGGTTGAGATTCAGTGTGGAGAAAGAGCATTGGGAGTGGGGCCCTGATTTGAAGAGGGTGGTTAGCAAAAAGACAATAAAAAGCCTTTGACAGCAGGGATTTGGGCAGTGGCGAGCAGGAGGGTGAGAGCAGTCTGCAAAGGACAGCCCAGCCATCAGCCTTCTCGCTTCTTGCTCTGCCTGAGCTCTGCTCCCTTTCCTGTGCTCCTTTCTCTGTGTGCTCTCAGGGGGTGACAGCAATCAGCACTTCATGACAAGGCTGCAGAGATCTGGCACTGAAAGAGCAACCAAGAAGTGGGAAATGAAGTACCACCCTCTCACTGCCAAGGACCACGGACAGCCAGATGGGAGTAGTGTCTGTTCTGAGATAGCTCATCTAGAACACAGTGACCATAATGTACCCACAGGGAGCTCAGGGATCACCCCCAGGGAAACACGCAGTTGTTTCTCCTTTCTGTGCTAACAGACAAGTCACTCAATGGACAAATCTGTCCAATTCCCTTTGAGCAGCCCCTCTCCTGTACCCAGCTGAGCCAGGCATGGACAGGTGATGGCCACACTGACACTGGACAGGAAAAAAGCTGTGGGTGGCCACATCAGGCAGCCACAAGGAGTTGGTGCTGCTGGAGGCAGCTTCCACAGCACGGCCTTGGAAGGCCAATGAGGGGGCCTGTAGACAGACTGCTGCAATATTAGGAAACATTTCTTCACCAAAAGAGTGGTCAGGCATTAGGAGAGGTTGTCAAGGCAAGTCGTAGAATCCCAGTCCCTGGAAGTGCTCAGACCATGTGCAGATGTGGTGTTTAGGGACATGGTTCAGCACTGGACTTGACAGTGCTGGGTTAATGGCTGGACTTGATGATCTCCGAGGGATTTTCTATCCTTAGGGAATCTGTGATTCTATGAAGGGCCCAACCCCACACACAGGAGAACAGAGAGGAATGGGAACAGAACACAGAGGGACAACTATGGGACCTGAGATAACCTAATCCCACAAACACAGCTCTCTGCAGTCACCTTTGTGGTGAGAGCCAGCAAGCCCCTGGTCTGGGGTGAAAACCATCACAGTGAGTCACGGGAAAGGTTCTCTATACCATGGGACTGATAGAGGGATGCAGAGAAAGAGGTGTTATACAAGACAAGGGATGATTAGGGGTAGATGGTTAGAGGAAGAAACAAAGATGGGGAAGGGATTAAACCAGTGAAGGGTAAGAGGATTCAAGGGACCAGTTAAATAGGCAGCTGGTGATGACATTTGTCTGTCCACGCCCTGACTGATGACTGCAGTCTGTCCTGTCTAAGAAACAGGTACTGAAGAGAAAAGGGTCAGCTCTTGGCATCAACACAAGGCCTTGGACACCCCTGTGGGAAGTCAGCATATGAACCATCCTGAAGTTAAAAGTCCAGGGAAAGAACGCCAGGAAGGACTGGGCTGATACCTCTTACCCATTCCCAAGCATATCTGTGATCAGCTGCCTCCCTGAAACATGGAGCAAACCCTCCCAGCAGCCAGTTTCCCTGTAGGAATCAAGGAGTTTTTCTGAATTAGCTTTAGTCTTTTTCCTTCTTCCCCAAAAGGAATACAGAAGTTAGCACTCTCCCATTCCTCCGTTTTCCTTTCAGCACCAATGTTTCTTGCTGTTCAGAGAGTTAACATTTGGAATCTCATTTGCTAACTAGCAGAGTGGGTATAGGCTCTGGAAGTCCAGGCATGGTTCATCTGCCAGGACCCAGGAGCACACTGAGTGCCCTGCTCTGCTACCTTTCTGTCATCAGAAAATGAAGCCATGCTGTGTCCCTACCACAACGTCTCAGAATAACAGGATGTGGCCAGCTGGGACAAAGTTGATTTCTCAAGAGATCCAGAGCTGCCATGAGCACAATTTCAGAGCTTTCTGTGCAAAAGCTCTGCATGCTGCTGTGTTAAAGTCAGCCCACACCAATGTGTCAGAGTTTGACATGAACTACTCGAGTCACAGCCCCATCCCCTCACTGGGAATGGAGACCCAGAGCTCTGCCACAGGCTGTCATGAGCTGGCTCTCCTGGGTACTAAGGCTTCCCCAAGCAGGAGCCACCACCCAATGGCTTGGCAGGGCAGGAATGGGCAGAAGAAGGTGAAAGACTGGGGATGAGGCAGGTGCCAGCCCTGCAAGAGGCCTGGGCTGGATGTGTCCTGTGCCAGGGCAGCCCAGGAGCAGGCAGGAGCCCTCCTCCCTTCGCTGTGGAAGCCCCAGTGCTCCAGGGGGAGCTGAGGTGGGACTTGCAGGTTGTGCCAGGAGAGGGGGAACAGCCAGAGCCCCTGGCTGGGAATGGACACTGACTTGAGCCTGACCAAGGGCTCAGGGCTCTGCAGGGCTGAGCAGGGTGTGTTTGGTCACCCTGGGACTCTGTAGGAGCCAGAGAACAGCAAGAGACCCAAAATAATCACTACAATTGGAATGTGGATTGTAAGGCTGTAAAAGCCCAGGGATTCCTTTGTTCGAGGTCTCTTCCCAGGGCTGTTTCTAGCACTGTACTACCCAATTATGAAGTTATTTTCTTCCCAAAATTGGATGCCTGAGACTCTGCTGTGGGATTCCTGCAGCAGGGAAGTTTTTCTACAAGCCTCACCCTTCTCAGGAGGGATGTGCCACTCTGTCTCTGACACCAGCATCTGGTACAAGGCAGAGCACCAGGGCCAAGTCCTCTGAAGGGCTGTGTTGTTCTGGGCATCTGGGGACAACAAGGCCATTGTTGAGCAAACCTTGTACTGTCAGAGTCACTCCCAGAAGCACAGAGAGTCACAAGTCCAGAGCAAGCCAGCTGCTTGCCTCCAGTTTGAAATGAGATGCTGTGGGGACCAATCCCTCCAGGAGTGTCTGCAGAGTGTGGCACACCAGCGAGATGGTCAGAAGCCCAAGAGGCAACCAGGGAGCTGGGGGCACGCTGCTTGCTCCAGGTGCTCTGCCCTGGAAGGGTGACTGGAAGCAGTTAAAAAAAAGAAACTTCCCACAGACTTCAATTCACTGTCTGACCCCTCTCCCTGGGCTGTGGCATGAAAAAGGGGGGGTAGAAAAGTCACCCTCAGCAAGCTTGAGGGCAAACAAAGAGCTGGGCAGCATGGCTGCCTTCTGGAATTCTTGTGCCTGTGAGTGCAGCTGGGTTTGGAGGGATGGAACATCTGGGAATAATGCCAAATGTTTTCATGTGGGGCCTCCAGCCTGTGCACTGCAGGAAGCTCAGCCTGGCTGAGCTCTCTCTACCTGTGCTGCCATCTCCCTGCAGCATCCTCGGCAATTCCAGCAGTTGGATGGAATTCCAAACAATGCAGTCCCAGCATCCTCTCTCCCATCTGTGCCAGGGCGTGCCTTCATGTGCTTCATTTCTCATACATCACTACAGTTTTAACAAGCCCCATTCTACTGATGGGTTCTGCAGTTTCCCAGACACAATAAAATCACTTGATAACAACTAATAATTAGTGTCCTTTCAGGAAGGAAGGGATTCTCCCTTAAAATACAGAGACTCCCTCCCACATGCACACACAAGCATGCATACAGAGCTAAGGCACAGCAACTTCAAACTTTGCTGCAGTCATCTGCCAAAAACATGTATTTACAGAAACATTTTGGAGCAAGTAACATATCTATAGGTTAGAAAAGCAAGTAAAAGCATCGTAGATAAGTTTCTGGAAATCTCATCAGATCTCCAGAGCTAGTGTGTTCTCCTTCTCATGAGAAGTTAATAAAAGGACATTCTGAGTGTGTCCAATGAATAATCCCAGTTAGTCATCTGTATTTATCACAAAATCACAGAATGCTTTGGGTTGGAAGGGACATTAAAGCTCATTCCATTCCGACTCACTGCCACGGGCAGGGACACCTTCCACCAGACCAGGTTGCTCCAAGCCCTATCCAACCTGGCCTTGGACACTTCCAGGGATAGGGCGTTAATTTATTAATATTTAACTACTTTTAAAAAGACTTAACTAATCTTCTCTCTTTTAGGAGGAATGTTGGACACGGTGTCTGAGAACCTTATGTTTAATGATCTGCATTTCTGATGATTTTATTGTAAGTACTATCTCAAAACCCATGAAATTATAACAAAATTGCAATAGTTAGCTCAGATTCTGTTCCTGGCCCCAGGCCTTCAGCAATCTTTTGGCATATTACAGCTACACTTTTCTCTACTTTAAAAAGAAATTTGCTTCCTCCTGTTGCTGTTTGGGCAGATCCCCACATAACGTGCCTTACTACTTATTGAAGCAGCAACCTTTTATTTACAAACACCCTCAATTTTTCTTGAATGGTGTTTCCCTGCAGAGGAAATCTGTTCCCTGGATTAAATGGCCCTCCATGACCAAGACTTTGGGAACCTCAGATGCAGAGAAAGCAGCGAAAAGGCCAAGACACAAAGTGCTGCCAGATGCACATTCCTGCGCCCTCCCTTGTAATCTCTCTCAGGCGTGGGGAATGTGACTGTTGTAACCCCGCAGCACAATGCACTCACACAGACACACCACCTCGAGTTTCTTTTCTTTTTGCTGCTGCTACAAGTCTTAATAAGCGAGCAAACAAACAAACAACAAGCCAAGGCATGGGAGGAAGGCCATTCTGACCACTTGGCACGCCTGAAGGAGGCTGCAGGAGCCCCCGCACAGAGCCGTGGCTCACCCTGCCCGCTGCTGCGGCCAGACAGACGGACAGACAAGCAGCCAGGCAGACAAACAGGCAGATGGACAGGCAGCCACTGCTGCTCTGAGAGCAGGGCCATGTGCCCATGACAGGGTGGCACAGGAGGGACGGGGGAAGCGTGGAATGCTTGGTGCCCCTCTCAGCTGGGACACACACTCCTGCCAGGCTCAGCAGGCAGGGAGAGCCCCACTGACACCAATTACTGCACCTGCAGCATTTTTCCAGGGGCCCCTTCTCTAAGTATGCCAATGTGGGGCTGCCTTTGTAGCCTGACAGAAGACTGAGATGTCGCTCAGGAAAACCCTCCTTCTCCACCAGGCTCAGCGACTCTGGGGGTTGCCTCAGTCCTCTCCCACAGAAAGGTCTGGACAGACACATCAGAGCTGTTTGCTGGGCTGAGATCAAGGCCAGCCAGTGTGTGACATCCGGGTAACGCAGCACCCAGAAGAAGTCCTCGGTGGGCAGAGCAGCAGAGGGTCTCCAGTGCTCTGCAGGAGCCGACTGGTCCCCTCTTCCCCGTGCTGCTGGGAAGAATGAGCTGGCTCTCATCGATCCATCGGCACCAGTATCTCTCTGCAGCTGCTGTCCCCTCTCCAGCACTCCTGCACAGTAGCTCTGCTCCTTCTTCTGGCCTTTCTGATTTGGAGGACACAAGCAGAGGACATCTGTGTGTTTCTCCCACATGCAACCTTCCCAGGACTGCAATGTGAGCAGCCTTTTCAGCAGACCAGGCAGTCCTTGGTGAAGTGAATGCCTCATCTCTGGCTGAAATTAAAGGGTTTGTTCACATTTACCTTCTAATTAGTGGCCTACCTCTGAGGTAAAAAACCTGTTTCTTGTCCTCACAGCTGCTGCTCCTGGCCCTCTACATGCTGAAGGGAGCTTAGATCTCATTTGCCAGGTTTAGCTCTTTTTAATGAAACTCCACCATACAAACATCTCATGTGAGAAGAAGAATATCCAGGCCACCGCATTTGTGCAGTGAAATTCATTCAGTCCCAGTCCATATGCAAGAATAACATTTAAGGCAGCACACTGCCAGTGGTGGGGAGGACTGCAGAGATGAGGGATGGCAAAGGCAGACCTCAAGGAAAGTGCTGGGAGACAGCAGGGGCAGCTGAGCAGGAGACCTGCTGGTGGGAGATGACCAACTACAGAAGGGTCAGATGCCTGCAGAAAAAAATGGAGCAGGCAGAAACACCCAGGAAATATCAATTCAATATTCAGCTTGGAAAAAGTGCAAGTAGGAGAAAACAGCCCCCCAAAAAAGGCAGCAGGGGGGAAATCTCTGGAAACACTTTTTGATTACTTTTAATTTGCACTGTGCAGTAACTGAGCATCCTCAGAAGAATGAATGTCACTGGGTCCCCTCCACCCCCCTCTCTTTTCCCAGTCAGTCTCCTATCCCACTAATGCTGGTTTAAAGAAGATGATGAATAAATTGGCCATTTTAAAACTGCCTGGCACCTCAATCCCTGGGACTATCCTGCCAAGAAGATGCATTTCCAACGTGGTCCAGACACTGTGACCTGCTGCATACTCCAGATTCATCAAAGCACGCTCTCAAAGCAGATAAAGAAAATATATTGGCTTGATTGCTCTACACCTAGCAAGTTAATCTTGTTTATGGAATTGGGCATTTTGATCTCTGTCTTCCTCCTATGTCCATGTAATTACCTGTTACTGCACCAGTGAATTTGAATAATTGCAATATGGAAACATCAGAAGTCATTAGGACTGGGAAGCCTTTGTGCTTGGTACTAGGCATGTAAGAGAATGAACCTTAGACTGCTTTTAAATTTAAAAAAGCTGCCAGTTATTCCTATGACAAGTACGGAGGTGTAGGCACAAAGGTAGATAAAATCAGCAGAAAAGCATTAACAGTAACAGGAACTACTTTATAAATGTATATTCAGAGGAAGACCAAGTAAAAGAACCAGGAGAAGCACAGCAGAGGAGAGCTACCCATGAATGACCAAGTTCAGGATATTCAACAAAATTTCATTTGTTAATAAAGTCCTCCATCATCAAGTGGCTGTCACAGTTAATACCAACAACAAAGATTTCAGCCTGCAATAGGGAAAGAGTAAATTGGAAAACCCTGAGATTGACAGACTCCTGAAGAACTGCCTCATAATTCTCAGAGCATTTGCTAATCTTCTTTGAGAATCCATTAAAATCTAGTCCAAAAGAGAGTAAAAACCAGAGATCTAGGAAAAAATTACCTGAACACAAAGAGAAAAAAGTAGTTTAATATAGGGCAGGAATAATGAATGAAAGGGAAGTCTTGGCTATGCCATCGATCTGTTGAAAAGAAAAAAGGTGGTTTATTTTCCCATCCCTCACAGGAGAGAGAAATATTAATTTAACTTGCCGAAGGGAAGGTTCAGGATGTATCAAAGCCACAGTAAAGGCTGAATTTCTTTAAGAAAATACCAAATAACTATTTATAAGAAATCATGTAGGTATTATTCAGCCTTTCTGAAGAAAAGGAGTGAGCCTGTGACTGGAGTATGAGACACACATATGTATCCTCAGCAGCTGTTTCCAAAGATTACACCATGCTGACATTCCACTGGGAGATGGCTTGGAATGGACACATTTGATACGAAAATAGAAATATTATTGAAAGTATGACATCATGTATTAGAAAGAAAATAAAATCTAATAGAAATCATCTCATAATCTGATAAGAAAATGCTACTTAGGAAAGATCAACACTTGGAGCTGAAATTCAAGAATTGGGGTGGGGATGATACAATCTTTCTGATGGCATTCACAATGAAACCTTTAATAATACTATCACAGTAAAGGTGGTGTCTGGCCACCCTGCACCACCAGGACATCATCACCTCAAAGAGGCATAAAGAAATCATTCCTAGCCTATAAACCCCTTCACAGGAACCTCTGCAAGCTTGTGCATGTGAATTATGGTAGTATTTGCCATTGAGGTATTTTGAAGCCTGGGACTGCAAAAAAAAATTACACCTAGGGAAAACAAGAAAGTTCTGTTGAATCTGCTGATTATATTCCACTACTTTAGATGGGATTTTTAAGTCCATGGGGTTTTTAAGTCTTGTGGTTTCGTGAAAAGGGTAAAATTTCGTTTTTAATCTAGACTTTACATAAAAGTAAATGGTCATAAATTTTCAGAACACAAGCTGCTACCCTGTGAAGAGCAGGAAGAAACAAGTATTGCAGCACAGCTTTTGGTACAGCTAATCCAGGAGTCATGGAAAAACTCTCTTGATATTACCCAGAGCACCAAGCTCCTGCAGGGTCTCTTCTGTCAGGAGCTTGTCCTGCTCAGGGCACCTCACTGTTTGTGCTACTTCCCTTCTGAGACTTCCAGTGAAGTCCTGGGGAACCTCTCTGTGACACCTGTGGTTCTGCACCCAGCTGCCTGAACACTTGTCCTGGGCTAAGAGAGATGCAAGGTGGGGAAAAAAGAAAATTAATTCTGGGAAAATGTAATTCAAGCCCAAGAGCCGCTTTCTGGGCTGTAAAAATCGTATTTGCACCTCCCTGCTCTGCTGCAGCAGCCTTGTTTGTGGAGGAGGGAATGGGGAGGCTGAGCACAGCCCTGCATTTGCAGGCAGGTCCCACCTCCTGGACACCAAACCTTGGCCTCACGCCTGGGAAAGAAGCAGGACGATGCAGAACAGATGCTGAATTCAAACTCCAGATTGATAACAACACCCTCAGGCTCCTGCTCTCTGACTTAGCAAGAGAAGAACAGCTTGGCAAGACACGACAACTACATCTCAGTGCAGTTCCTCGTGGGGATTGCCATACAGCCTGTTTGAGCACATCCACAGGCAGAGCTGCTCCATCCTCCTGCCTCCAGTAAGGACTGCAGACCTCAGCTGTGCAGGTGCTCACAGCTCTCTGATCAGCAGGGACAAAAAGACAACGCAGCTCCTTCAGCCTGGACATCTGAAAAAGCACTGGGAGAGTCTGACCTCAGGAGTTTCTCTTCCTCAGTTGCCTTTATAGGAATTGGAGTGTTTTGTCTTTTTGAAGTAAGGAAGAACTTGTTCTTCACTCTCTGCATGACTGAGAAGTTCCTGCCCCAAGGCTTCTCACCTGTCTGTGCTGGAACATCACAGAACAAACAATCCTTGAAGCTAATGAGAACCCTGCCATCCCCCAGGACACTCTGTGCTGGCACTTCTGATGGCTCCCTGGGGCAGCAGGATGGTCACAGCACAGCACAGCAGTTCCCTGAGGAAGTATGTGGTGCTTGACTCCATGCAGAGAAGAAGAAACTGCAGCCATGTCTATCAGTTTCTGCCCTTGAGCTGCTCACTTGGCACAGGAGGTTGGTTAATCCTCTCCTGGAGAATAAAAATGAGCCAGTGGACACCAAACACACACAGCCCCCATCAGGCATCGAGGCTGCCATGGGGAGCCCTCGCTCACCCCATCCCAGGAGTTTTCCACTGGTGAGCTCTGGGCAGCTCCTGCCAGGCATAAACTCATCTCCAGTTTATGAAACTGGAGAAATCAGTATCTCTTGCATCATCTGTGCAGAAGGGCTGGGCAGCTCTGTCAGGAGGTGGGGATAACCTGCTGGAGTAGCACACCCACGTGTCAGTGACCAGGCTGAGGTCTGGCTCTGGTGCCATCTCTAACACCTTTCCCCCATGTGCTCAAACTGTGCCAGCTCCATCCAGAGAAGCACAGGACACATCCAGCATTCCTGGAGACCAGGCTGCTGCAGCCACAGGGGAACAGGGCAGGCACTGAGGTGGCTGACAGCAGGGTCTGGCCCCTCTGCCCACCCTCAGCACCCACTCGGAGCAGGTTCTGGTGCTCGGTGGCCTCGGGAGCTCACACCACACAGAAGCTACCCCAGGAAAACAGCAGCACTGAGAGCTGGAGCAGTGCATGGAGGGAGGTCCAAGAGGGCCTTCACAGGGCTGCTGCTGAGTGCAGATGGGGTTCAGGAGGCACGGGAGGGTTTAAGGGGAGCCCAGAGCAGCTCAGGTCTCCAGCATTGCCAGGTCTTCACCTGTCACAGCCCAAACATCCTTCATACAACTCTTAAATATTTCTGTGCCTGCTGCTGAATTGGAACAGCCAAAGCTTCCCAAAGCCTGGGATGTGCAGGATGGCTGTGCCTGTGGCATCTGTGCACAGGCTGCCCTCCTGTGCAGCCCCCACAGAGCAGTGTCTGCCTCCCCCAGCCTCACGGGCACCCCACAGGGGTCAGCAGGCAGTGCTGCTCTTGCTGCAGCAGCTCTGTGCTGTTCATTCCAAGTTCCTCTAATTGACTGGATTAAGGGGGAAAGTTGGTAGGATTACAGAAGGAATTTTTTTGGTGAATTTTGCACAGCTGCAGGATCTCAGCATGTGAAGAAAAATAAAACCTGGTTTTTTTGAGAGGAAATCTGAGAGGTTATCTTGGTTTTGGCCTCATTCTAGTAGTTGTCTTACATGCTTTAACATAGTGAATCTAGTGCCTAACTAATCACACTCTGCTACATAATGGCAGCATACTTCAGTGTATTATTTTCTTCAGAATAATATCAACAATATAGAGAACTGAAACTACACTGTAACTTGTGGTTGTTGTTCCTCAGGCTGGGCTCCTGAAAGAGGGAACCTCTGGAGCTGAAAGATATTTTCTCAGCATGCTCTGAACAAAAGTAGTAAATGTAACATTTCATGATCTCCACTGAAAGAGAAAAGTCTTTAGACAGGAAACAAGGCTGAGATCAAAATTATTGTTACAGGAATAGCTTTCAGATCTGGCCTGCTCTTTTCTGGGATGGTATATTTAACTCCTTCAGCTGAAGATAATTGCCTTACTACTGCTGGAGCTGCAGCCTGGCAGAGAGAGGGGAAAATGAACAACAATGAAGAATTCATAAATTCACAAATGCATCTATTTTATTTAGTTACAAATAAATTTCTCGCCTTGAGAAGAAAACACGGAAGTTGTCAAGGAAGGCAACACCATAAATAAAAGAAAAATCTTACAAGAGAGGAAAAAAATTGTGTCCTATATTGTGATGAACAGTAAATCAATTGTATTCCTTAGGAATATTCTGATAAGCCAACCAAGGTAGTTATACATGATGTGATAAAGAGGGACAATTGCTGCTCTCCACAGAGCAGAATGAGACATCTTAGGTGTACAGGCTATCAAAAGCCAAGCTGTAACCTTATTTATTAAAATCAGTAAAAACAAGGAAAAAGTATTTTGCAGGATTTTAGCTGCAGTGCATTTCAAACCATAGGAAGCTGGGGGGTGTCTGCCCTTTGAGCTGCGTGCCACCCAAACAGAGAGACAATGAGAAACCCTGACCTGAAAACGGAGTGGTGCCATCCCTGGCAGGCAGAACCCCTCGTGGCAGCTGCCTGATGGTGCCCATGCTGCATTTCTCTGGGGGTTACAGCTGGGCACCCCAAGCAGGAACCACCCAGAGATGCTGAAAGGAGCAGCCCCAAGACCTCCCTCACACACAGCAAAGCTCAGTAGCCACAATCATTGCTGTTCTCAGGTAAAGGACTGATGGCTCACATTGATTTTGACTCTTCCAGAGGTGGGGTGTGCCCGAGAGGATGAAGGTGCACGGTGGTTCAAGTGTGACTCCTCAGAGCTAAGAAAAGAGCAGAAGACTGTATGAGGCTCTCTCTTGGTGGTGAGGAGCAAACATCCCATCCCAGCACAGGGAGGGGAAGGCCTGTGCAAGTCCCATCAACCTCCCCAGAACACTTCCCTGCCACGGGGAAGGAGGAGTAAAAGGTTTTCAAGCTCGCTTTCCTCTAATCACAGGCAAACATTGGATCCTCCGGCACTGAAAGCAAAAGCAAATTCCCTACCACAGAAGTGAATGTTGGGATTTGTGTGTTCCAGGGCCTGGAATAGGCTGTAGTTTCTGAGTGACCCTTCACAGGCTGCCAGGGCACAGCTCTGACCCCAGCAGAGCATTGGAGCTCCTGCTGCAGGAGGCAGCAGAAGGGAGGAGGGGGTTCAGCCCTTCAGCTCCAACACCATTGCATACATCAGGGACACATACACAGAGCACTGATCAGTGCTAACACAAGGACTACAGCCATTCCTGCTCGTGTATTTCTGATCTAGAATCACAAAAGGGGCACTTCCAGAGATTCACATCTTGCCCAGCAAAAAGCTGCTTTGTTCAGTGCAGCCAGCTTCATTCCACGTGCCACCAAAATCACTGTGTGCAAGCTTGTAAGACTGTGATATAAAGACCTTGCTGAGCATCACTGGGTGGAGCCCTGTGATCAATCTCTCTGACCTAACTGAGTCAAAAACGCAGCCAGAGTTGAAGCATTCAGCAGTTCTCAGCTCCTTTTCCCTTCCACGTGCTACTTGTGGTTGGTGGTCTCCATCTGTGGGTTCCCTGTCTTCAGTGTGGGGCTCCAGTGTGGCCAGCAGACCTTCTCTCCTACTCCAGCAGAGTCCCACCTCTGAGATGTGGCAGTCCCACCTCCAAAGTGACGAGATTCCCGAGGAGGATATCAGAGACTTGCTGGAAGATGTCCTGTTCCATGAGCAGGCAGAATCCTGCTTGGGGCACACCAGGCAGCACAGAGCACTGGCCACAGCAACCACAACGTGCTGGGAACGGTGATTTGCACCAGCAAAACCTCCTCCCCAGCACTGGCAGCAAGTTGCACAGCAGAATTTGCCACAGCCCATCACAGAGATGAATTACGTTTCTGGCTCATGATTATGTTTCTGGCAAGCACTGAGGGAAAGCTTTGTCCCTCACCAAAGATTCATATCCAGCCTTAGTAAATGGTGCTGGTCAGGAGCAGAGGAGGGAGCTGGAGTGAGGGAGTCCCCAGACCCTGGGGCAATGCAGCTCAGAGGAACTGTGCACAGGGGTTCGCTGGCTCAGGTTCATCGCAAAATTGTTTTCCAAAAGATGATTTAAAACACGATTTCTTTTTGGAAATACCTGAAGTTCTATTCTTCATTCCGTAACAGACTGAGGTTATTCCCAGTCTTCATTTGGGCTCCGTTATCACTGTGATCATCAGCAGTCTGCAGCGCAATGAGACAAGTCACAGGCTCTCCTAAATCTTGCTATTGAGAGTGATTACTTGGCCTTGGGTAATGAATTAGTCCTATTATACAGCAGCTGGCACAGTGGAAGCTAATCTGCTGCTCAGGCAGGTCATTACATGGGCAGGGCTGGAACTGCTCAGCTGTGTGCTGCACACACAGCCCTCAGCAGCATTTTTAAGCTGAATTCCGCACACAGTTCTTCAGGACTACAAAACAAGCTACATCTATCAAACCAGTTTCTTTCTGTTCCTTTCTGAGTTAAGCATTTGCTCACCCCTTGGAAATACAATTCCTCTTCTGTGCAATTTCTACATGGCACTTGGCCATATCTGTATCAAATCCAAACTTTGTTAATTCTTCATTCTCTGTCACCCCTTGCAAACTCTGTCACTCCTCATCTCCATTTTTCTCCTCCAAACTCCTCTGTACCAATTATTCTGTCTACTACCAAAAGCTTGCCAGCTCTGCCTCTTCTACGACCAAATTTCACTTCTGTAGAAACTGGAACTGCTCCTGTGCTGCACCAGTTTGTCACTGTATGTCGGGCTTTGTGGTTTTGTGGCAGGGGCTCAAGGAGGAGCATTTCAGCACACGGCACCTGCAGGGTTTTATTTTGGAAACATGAACAAAGGGCTAAATAAGTGAATTAGAAAGGATCAGGAAGACAAAGTAGATCCAGGCAGCCAATTTCAAAGAACGTTGTGGAAGTGCTTATAGATGACCACAGTAAAACTAAGCAGAATGACAGAATAAACTCAATAGCAATGTTGTAGCCATAGTGGCACGAGCATCTGTGCATGGTACTCTTGGGAGTGCTGATACCTGGTGTTAGACCAACTATTACAGGTATGCTTGTGAAAGCATAGACTCCTTTCTATGAAGATTTCCAGGAGAAAAGAAGCAGACAAGGTGTGAAAAAACTACTATAGAAAACAAGAAATAGATAAGCCAGAAGGCAAAGAGCAGAAGCAAAAAGAGTCTTCTTCAAATCAAAGGTCAGCCACAAAGGTCTGGTTATGTGTCTGAGGAGTGATGATGCCAGTCACTCCTCAGGCAATTCAGGAAAGTGAGAAACGTGTTGTAAATATGTTCAGGTCATACATGATTGTTTACATGAGCTCTGGTAAGTCGTCAAAGAACAGGCAACAACACAGGAAACAAAACACACTAGGAATAAATGCAAAGTATTACATATGGAGGTAATAACTGAAATCCTGTTGTACTTTTCACGTCCCAAACAATGTCAAGCTCAAAGATCCTTGTTCTTTCCCTCAGACTTCCACAAAAGCTGGTCTTTCAGCAGCCCAGAGAGCTGCTTCACGTTAACCCCTTCCATGCTCCCCATTCCACTGCTGCATGTTTCTCCAGCAGCCTCAGAGCTGCTTGGCCTGTCCCTGGCAGAAGGGCTGTGAGGGGCTGAAAAGGAGCCATAAGCAGTGCTGAACTGCCAGGAAGGGCACTGCAGGTCCAGTAAACAATGACATTTAACCCTGAGCTAGCAGATTTCAAGGAATTTTTTCCATGATTCCAAGTAAAACATAGGGGCAATTTTGGGAAGATCAAATGAACGGCTTGAGACTTCTAATTTTGTGCCTCTGATCCCTCCCCACTCTCACACCTTTGTCCCTTTTACCCACTGCTGGACTTGCTGAGAGTGAGAGGGCACTTCAAAGATGAAAATTCAGTATTTATGGGACAGCCTGATTATTCCAGACTTCATTTCCAGCCCAGAGGAGCTCCTGCTTTCTCTCTCTGTGATGGGCTAGAGCCTTGCAGCTTGCCGCTGCTTTGGCAATGCTGGGCAGGGCAGATCCTCTGCAGCTTTCACATCTGCTGTATCCCTTCTTTGCTGAAAATCACAGACTATCTTACTGGAGCACTCTGTGGAACATCACACACCTTCCTTACAGACCTCAGTCTCACCCATTTTACAATACAAAACTCCAGGTCTTCCCAAGACTTATTACTCCTAATTAGCTCTTATTGAGGAGTTTTTCCACAGTGCAAAAAGAGGCAAAGAACTGATGGATATGGGCACATGAAGTGATAGCCAGCAAAGGAGTTAAAGCTGGAAAGATTTTGTTCCTGGAGACTGCAGCAGCAGAGGCCATTCCAAGTGCCACAGAGCTGGGAAAGCCCTGAGAGATCTGTGCAGTAAACAAACTCAGTGCTCAAACAAACACTGGAAGACCACGGTGCTTTTGCTGCCAGCATCACAGTGGGAATATCTGTGGCTCAAGAACAGTCTGCACAGTCTACTCTTACCAACCACGAATGTAGGAAAAATGCCAGACAGGTCTCAAACAATGTCAAAGAAAGATTTCAACCTTTGCATCTGCATCTGTTGAGGAGCTCAAAGATTAGTGACCAAAGTCATCTGTCAGTCAGCCTAAATTAACTCCAAAGTGCCTCATGCTGATGACTGAGTACTTTGGGGACTGCTCACAAATGCTGACAAAAGTGGATGTTAAAAGACACTGGCCTGTTCCGCTGCCAGATAGACTCTACAAAATGCAGAGTGGCAGCTCCTGAGTAACCCATGGCACCCCTTTCTGGAATGTGCCAGCAAAAAAGCAAACCACAGATGTACTAGGCTAGTACAAAAGCTATTTTGATAGCGTGATGTAGAAAACTGGATTACTAGTACAAGCAAAAAGCTTTCTCTGCTATTCCATATGCCTGTAAAAGGATTGCTCCCCAGGGCAGTCACCACAGCAGGTACAGAGAAGGCACCACGGCAGGGAGGGTGCTGTCAGGGTGTCTGTATCCCAGGAAAACGTGCAGCCTGCTCTCCCTCTCAATCACAAGTGCACTTCTGCAGCTATGGCAGGTATGCAAGGGGCTCTCCCACGCCTAACCCCGTGCTACAGAGACTCAGCCTGCTCACCTGCTCTGCAGGTACAGGGCAAACCTGTAAATAACCCTGCCACATACCAACCCTGCACAGCAGCTCCTCTCAACAGGTAACGTTTTACACAGTGGCGTGACATAAAAAATTCCAAATATGCTAAAGCATACTTATATTTTTCAAGACAAACACTTGTTGAAGCACAGACTTGGAAAACAGCGGCTGAGCAAACTGTTGGCCCTAGTTTCACACTGTTCTGAATGCTCAAGGGCTCATGCCAATAAAAGGGAGTGTGACAGGTAATTAAACATGGCAAATGACACTTTGAAGTGACATGAACTGATGACAGTGTGCAAAGCACAGCGTGGGGACCACCACTTCCATTATGCTGCTTTCAGGTTTCCCCAGGTCCTCTGTCCCTGTCTGCAAAGGCAGAGCCGTGCAGGTTCCTGGAAATGAGCACACAGGGAGCAGCCACTGCACCCCAGCCCCAGCTTTTGGGAGGCTTCAGCAAACCTGCCTTGCACAGGGAGCAAGGCACAGTGCAGAAGTGCTGGATGCTGAGAGAGCTGCCCAGAATGAGTGCTCCCTGGGAGTGTCAGAAATCAGAGACAGAAATATCAGTGCCTTATGTCAAACACTCCAAGACACAAGTTAGTAGTGGCTGTCGCCCTTTGCTCTCGATGAGGGGAACAGGATGAACACATGCAAAGTGAGAAACTCCTGCTGCCCTGAGCTGTAGCATGGCCACAACGAAAACAACTGCAACAGACCCAAACATTTCCAAAGAGAGATACTACCTGCTGCTGTTATTGTCTGCCTTCTCCAAAACAGACAATGTCCTATCTTTGGGATAGCACTTGGTGTCAGCAGTCAGCAAAACAACAAAAGCAAGTCCTGAGAACACACTCAGACACTTCAGATTCTGATAATGAGCATTGGGGCACATTACTGATAATGATGTGCTTCATGGGCATAAGCAACCATAGAAAATAAGGAATTGTGGAGTATAAAACACAGGTTTAATCTGGTTAGTTAAATGACCAGTTAATTCTACCTGGTCATTTATCATTCCACAAGTAAAAGTGAAATAAGTAGAAAAAACTAAATCACATCGAAGCTGCCAGAATTTTCTGGTCTTGATTACAGAGCAAATTTTCCATTTTGGACACCAAAGTAAAGCTTTGTTTTTTAGAAAATAAGTATCTGGCATCTTCTCATTATTCCTACTGTCTCTTTTTACATTGCATCCAGTATGAAGTGCTGTGTGGTACATTCAGCACTGGTGTTTGTGGCACAACACCCAAGGCACTGAAAAGTGCATTTTGCACCCAAACTGGAAGGTGAGACTTGAGTTGCCCACATTTACTGCTGCAGAAATCACTCTTGTATTTTCCTACAGGACACGTGCCCCATTCAGAGAACAGAACGAGCCGGAAATTCTTTAGGGAACAAAGCAATCCTCAAGTGAGACTTTAAATGATCCACATTTTTCATGGTTGCTCTATATCCACCCTTAAATTGCAGGTGCACAGCAACTCATTAAATCTTGCACATCTAGAAGGCAGACGTCTGCAGGGAGACTGGTTTTAGACTCTTCTTGTAATCCACAGGCCATAGGAGATACTCCAATTTAAGCCTTCCATGGCACTTTTTCATCTTTTAGCTAAGGATAAAGGAAAAAATCTTTCAAAATTCTGTCCTATGCAATTTTTGTAAGGCCAACAGTGTGACTGTTCTCACCTGCTACAGAAGCAGCACCCATGAGCCCAGCTTCTGCAACACCCCACCTTGTGCAGGGGACAGAAGAGCTCACAAAAAATGCCACAGCCATCTGTAAGACCCTTCCCTTCACAATTTTTGCCTATTTATGGTACTATTCAGTTTTTACATTTTATCTGTAACTTCAAGAGTGCGAGACCATTAACTCTAGATGGATAATAGGGATTGTGAACGGCAGCATCACATCTCCTTCACATTCTCCAGAGGCTTCCAATTCCCTCAGAACCTTGATTAAAGAGTGATTTTCTGGCAGCAAAACATAATTTCCTCACCCTTTTATATTTGATTTCATTCACATTTGCCAGAAATATCAGTGGTCAGATGATCACAAGTTTCAGCTCCAAAAAAAGGCAGTTACAGAAAGTCAGAGAGAGGAAAAAGACAGTGTGAAACTAAACCACAAGGCAATACCACAGGATTCTCATTGTCACTCCTCTCATGAACACCTCACTTTGGACAACAGTTTGCTGTTGAATCATGCAGAGCAGACCAGCCTCAGCACCCATGAGCACTGAACTTTGAAAACTTCACCTTTTCCCTGAGGCAACACCCACAGCAGGTTCCTTCTACAGCCACGCAAATTTCTCCCTCTGCCTTCATCAGGGACCCAACCCTGCACCAAGAGAATGACAATCAACCTTCTACAGCAGGGAAATGACATCCCCACTTCAGCTGTGGTTGCTGCCCCAGCACCACCTCCCAGGGCCAGCAGAATGGCCAGAACACCCAGGATGGTGTCACAAGCTGGTACCCCTGGGCAGGAGATAGGAATACCAGTCCCAGCCTGGCAGTGATGCCATCCAGTCTTTGGGTTCAGCACCCACAGGCTTATCACGCCAGATTAAAGACCCAATTCCTTCCCCAGCACCCAAGGCTACAGACTGGAGCATTACTTGCTCCACAGAATATCCTTAGAAAAAAGCAGTGGCGGCAGTCACATCTGTACCTGAGATCATCACACATCCCCTCAGTTCTTGTGGCTCTTCATGAATTTTGTGTTAAGCTGATTTTTGAGTGGGGAGGTGGAGGAACGGGAGAGAGTGAGACAACAAACTCCAAGGATGTAGAAGAACCTTTGGAGAAAGCAAAGCACCATTGCTGTGTGCAGCAGATAAGGGCACCACGTACAAATAGCTCAGGGCTCAGGTACCCACAGCCATCCAGGTGCACACACAACTTTACTCTCCTTTGTGCATCAAGAAAAGCTCTGTTGCAACAGATACCACCACATCCTCCCTTTTAATATATATCACACACAGCATACAGCCCCCATGATGGCAGAGAGCAGTTTGGCACAGAAATCCCCTACACATTCTCTGTTATTACAAAATAAATAAAAGACATTTAAATTTCTGTGTATTCCTTTCATCCTTTTTTCTCTATGACTCCCCAGGCACCACAAAGGAAGCAGTCTGTGCCATGTCATCCCATGCCTCCTGCAGCTGTATGTGCAACAACCCCCAGGCTCAGCTGTTTGCACATCTCCACCTGCCCCAGGTTGGTTTAGGTGAGGTGAGTTACCCACTGAGTATCACACAGCAGTGGAAGCAATGAACCATCGGTCTGACAGCTGCAGGTGAAGCCTGCACCAGGGAGAAGCACGCCATTCCTTCCTTCCTAAGTGCCTCACAGTTCTGGTAAATCAAGCTGTGGAGAGTGCAGATAAGATCAGCAGCAGCTCGCAGTCCTACTCAGCCCAGCCCGCTCAGTCAGATTCCAGAGCCACCTCCATCCATTCTGGAAGCACACGCTGTGCTTCATACAGAGACTTACATCTGTGGGATGACTGAAGCTATAAAAAGTGCTGACAATTTCCAGCAAATTTGCATATGTTGCTGCTGCTGCTGCTTATATAAGTGATTTCTAGTTAACTACAAATACAAAAAATCAAGGCCCAAAAATAGGTTTTCAGAGAAACCGCTTGCAAGTGTGACTGAATGATACATCTCTCCAACACTCCAAAATTCACTTGTCTAGAAAAAGCAGACGCAACAGAGGTTTCTCCAGAGGGTCCCATGCAAAGCACCTCCTGGAACACACACTACCCCACTTCCTCAACATCTACGCTGCCCTGCACCAGAAAGGTTGTCACAAACTGGAGCACCTGAGCCTTGTGCCAGGCTGCTCTTACGTCTGGACCTGTGTAGATCCCTCTACATACGTCATCATCCCAAGCTCCCTGATGCAGCTGGGGTGAGAAGGAGGCAGCCAGCCTTGGGATAAGAAACATGAGCTGTTGAGAAATCCCTCAGTGTATCACACTGTACCACGTTCCATTGGCTCTGTAACTGTGTGCACCACCTCCTCACCTGCATCTGCACAGATTCCCTCTTGCTCCAGGCTGGGAGGGTCAAGAACCTGGGGCTGCGACAGTCTGGTACCGAGGGGCTCTGTAGGGCTCTGCTCAATGGTCAAAAGGTCAGGCAATAATATAAAGCATACAGGAGGGAGGAAAGGGTCAGAAAATCCCTGACTTTCAGGTCTCACAGCTGCCATAGATATTAATCACCAAAGGAGGGGTGAGGGTTGAAGCTGATGGTATCTACTCAGTAGGATATGGATCCCAAGCAACAACATCCTCCTTCCCCAAGCCCTTCAGCTTGCAGAAGGGTGCTGCTTGCTCATAGACCAAGCTCAGCCAAAGCAAAGCCAAATGAATCTGACAGCAGCCTTCAGGATTCCTCTAATGTCCATGGATTTCATGCTCAGGAAACACTGCTTAGGGACCATTACTCCATTAACCGACTATCTACAGCAGTGTAAGAAACTGTACTTGGTTTTCCAACATAAGGAAGGCCAGGACACACTGGAGAGAGTCCAGCAGTGGGCCATGAGGATGACTAAGGGACTGGAGCATTTGTCTTACAAAGAAAGGCTGAAAGAATAGGGATTGTTTAACATCAGACAAGAAGGTTTGAGAGGGATGTTATAATTGTGAATAAAAATCTATGGGGGGGACAGTAAAAAAACCATATAGACTGTTCTCACTGATACCTAGCGAAAGGATGAGGTGCAATGGGCACAAATTAAAACATGAAAAATCCCCGTAAAGAGACAAAAATCTCTTTAAAGGACACAAGAAAAAACTGTGAGGGTGGTTAAACACTGGAATACATTGTCCAGCACAGTTGTCGTGTCCACCCTTGCACACACGGACAACCTCCCAGACACAGCCAGGCAAGCCAGACTAGCTGATCTCCAAAGGTCCTTTCCAACCCAGTGATTCTGTGATTAAAACCACAGCAGCCTCCTCAACTGCTCCCAACCAGCCCAGCCTGAGGGAATCCATCTGGAACCCCACCACGAAGCCGATACCCTCCCTTTCTCCCTTTGCTCTCTGCTTCTGATAGGTTTTTGGTTTATGCAACCACTTTTGCTCTCTGACAGTGGTATCCTCACCAGAGCTCAAAGAGACATGTCATTTCTGGCTTGTCCCTACCATGGGCTCCTCCAGTCCTCCTCCATCTCTCACTGCTTCCATCATGCCTTGAGCAGGAACCTCCAGCCATCACCATTTTCCTCTAACTCTCCACTCCAGGTTTGCAGCAGCCACAGGAACAGTAAACAAAAGGATGCCAAATGTTTTTATCTCTTTACCTCTCTGTGTCTCTCTTGCCCCACGTTTACCTCATTTTTGGTCCTTTCCTTGATCTTCTGTGATGGATGAAGACACATTTTTGCTAGCGAAAGAACACAGAAGGTAGCAAAGGCAACAATGCCTCAGGAACACCCATCTCTGTCACTGGGCTTTGTTTCCTGGAAGCCACCTTCATGGTTTTCTCAGAGCTGCCCACCTCTACCACACAGTGTGAGGGCACACGAAGTGGGAGAGCCTGCCCTGTCCTCAGCTCCTGGAGAAGCCAGCTGGAGCTGTCTGGATGGCCAGTGCTGGCAGCCCCACAGCCTGGCTGCCTGTGAGGAGACCCAGGTGCTCTTGGTGCAGCAGGTTATTCCCAAGTCAACAACAGCATCAGGAACAGCCACTTCTCCTCCTCCTTCATCCCTCAGGAACCAGCACACCACAGGCTGGCTGCTAAACCACTGCGCAAGGGTGGAAGAGCTTTCCCTCTCTGCTGTTCTTCACACCTTTCTCACTTTCCTCTTTCAGGTCAGGGCCAAAACTCGGCAGAGACTTTTGGACTGGTGCTGTCAGAGCAGATCCCAGACTTGCTAAAAGTGAAGCCCCGTGAATGAGAAAATCCAGCCTTTCTGTCTAAAAACAGTGCAGGCTTCAAGTCACAAAGACTTCAGAAGGTGGCCACCTCCTTCTGGAAGCTCCCAGCCACCGATGGACCCTGCTGAGAGAAGAAAGGCTGTGTGCTGTGCAGGCAGGCAATGCCATGAGGCATGTTCAGTCACTGCTGTGGCAGAAAATGCAGTCAACTCTCCTTCAGGCTCCACAGAGAGCACAAGTAGTTGTTGGGGAAACTGGGCACAAGGAAATGAGGGCAGGACTGAGGGAGACAGTAACATCTTCCTCTTTAAACAACGTGTGGTCAGGTTGAGCTGAGGACAGAGCACTGAACCCTACTGAGAGCTGCAGAGCCAGGGCCACCCAAAGCCCATGGAAGGACTGGCTGGTACAGAAAGGACACTCATGTCCATGGCCCCATCTGGACACGTATTGTGACCACCTCCCTGACGTCAGCTGCGATGTCAATGTCCCCGGGCAGGGACTCAGATCAGAGAACAGAGAAGGAGAATATTTCTGATGTGGCATCTTTCAGTTAGACCAGGTCCCTGAGCAAGCTGCTTACCTGCACACAAGGGATAAGCTACCTACAGGGAAGGGAAATGCTACCTGAACAGAGCCATGAGAGACACACACAGAGCTTCCTTCTCACACATCTACTGTGATGTGTGCCAGGTACCTGTGATTGCATGGATTTGGTTAATTAGCTCTCATTTGATGTATTTTTTAACTCCGGCTCATAGTCCTTATTAGGTACCATCTCTGGAGAAAAGGAAAATGTGCCAGCGTGAACACACTGGCAAAAATGGCCCTTGCCATTTTTCTTGCCTTCTTTCTGAAGGTTTGCCCAAGAGAAAAGGGGCCAGGCTGTGTGGACAAGTGGTGTCCAACAAAGCTGTCAGTGGTACACGAGCCAAGGGTCACAAAAGCTCATCTGTGGGCTGTGGGCACTGAGCTGAGCATGGTGCAACTTGCTCAGGCTGAAGCGGGGAAAGAAGAGTTTCTGAGAAGGAGATGCCAGAAATGCAAAATTATGATACTTTGAAGCAGTTCCCCACTGCCTTTGCTGAGCAGAATCTTTCACATCTCATGATACATTTTTCCTCAAACAGTTCCTCAGTTCCTAGATGTGTGAACATTTAGCAATTTGTGAAACCACAAACATTCACGTATCTCAATAAATGATCTTGTAGGTGGCAAAACTGACAAACAACAGGACTCTCACATTCTGAAACTAACAAAAGGAATCCCAAGTGCACCAGTTGCACAGGAAAGTCCGTGGCCTCACTCTTGTAGCACTGTGTGGGCAACTCTTGCTTCTACTTTCCTGTCTTTCCAGGAAAAATAATAAGAAACAGGAAGTCAATGGAAACATCATAGTTTTTTTATATTTATTTGGACAAGACAAATGAAAAGGCAGCGCCAAATCTGTGGGCAAAATGTCCTTTTGCACAGAATCTTTTGCTCACAGAACATTGCTCTTCATGCAGCTGGTGGGCAGGTTTTGCTCAGGACTCTGCTTCCTGCCTCTCTGGGTTCCCTGGGAGGTGTGCATGGAAAACCTGGGATGGGCACTGCCTGCCTTGCATACAAGCAAAGCAGGCTGGCTGATTCCCCTTGGGAACCTGGAGGACAAACAGAGGCTGACCCGAGGAATGTGCTGGGAATGGCTTCAGCCCAGTCACTGCAGGGAGATGCTCCTGGACACCACTGTCATGCCCACAGCCTTGTGTAAGCTCCAAATGACAAAAGGGCTTGGCCAGCGAGCAGAGGACTGATGGGGTCATGGCAAGTTCTTGCTTTAGTGCACGAGATGTTTGCAGAGTTTGTGAAGGCACTCTTCATGGACATATTTTTTACCCTCACATGGTGTCTCGTTTGCATGGACTGAAAGCCATAAACACATTCAGGCACAAGCAGTCCCGAGGTGGGAATCCAACTGTCACCCCAGCTGTCAGGGCCTTGAGAATGACTGAAGCTGACAGAACTTTTCAGTATCCTGACAGAAAGTCCATGACTTTTGGGTCTGCACAACCAGCCTTAACTGTGCTGGAGCACCCTGAGCCATGCCACAGGTATGGCAGCGAGGTGTCTGCAGCTGGCTGGGGAATAGCTGCATCAGAGGGAGAGACGAGACAGCTCCAGGGAGAACTTAGAGAATATTCCAGTACCTACAGGTACTGGGGAGGGACTTTGGATAGGGGCATGGAGTGAAGGGGCAATGGCTTCAAGCTGAAGAAGGGCAGATTTAGATTAGACATAACAAATTCTCCTCTGTGAGGGTGGTGAGGCCCTGGCAGAAAACCTGTGGCTTCTCCAACCCTGGAAGAGTCCATAGCCAGGCTGACCAGGACTTGGAGCAACCTGGTCTATTGGAAGGTGTCCCTGCTCATGGCAGAGTGGGTGTAATGGGGTGGTCTTTAAGGTCCCTTCCAACCCAACCCATTCTCTGATTCCGTGATTCTATACTGAATTACCCCTTCCACAACATAAAGCCACGACATATTCAGTGAAAGGAGATGAGAAGGAGGGGGAGCGGGTGAGGGAGAGAAGAGATCGGAACTTGCTCAGCATCTGAGCCTCGTGAGCGACGGACAGGAGCTGCATCACCGCAGCCACCGACTTCGGCTGCTGTTCAGCGACCGCGAAAACCCAAGCGTCGGCAGCAGTCCGCAGCCCGTCGCGCACCTGAGCTCTGCCTCTCCATGGCTACAGCTACAAGCACCAAACGCTCCGGCTGCCGGAGCGAGGCCGGCCAAGCGGATTCGTACAGCAGCCTCAGCCCGGGGTGCCGGGACACCTGCCCGGGGCAGGGGCACAGCGATGCCGAGGGGGGATCCAACAGCAGCACCGCCATGGCCCCGTGTGCCCCCCGGGACCGCCGGTGCCCCCGCGGGACATCCCCGGGCCGGCCCCTGCCACCCCCCGCCCGGCCCCGGCCCCGGCCCCGCTCCTACCTCCAGCAGCTGGACGTAGCCGGCCCGGTACCAGCCTCGCCGCCCGT
>WAAE01005380.1:53679-63832 GCA_013400495.1 Nicator chloris | reverse complement strand
CGGGCAGCGCGGGCAGCGGCAGGCCAGCAGCCCCGGCGCCGGGCGCCCACGGGCACCGCCGGCTCGGGGTGGGGCGGGAGAGGCGGGACGGGCAGGGCGGTGGGAGGAGGGCGAGAGAGGGAGGAGGAGTGGTGGGAGGAGGGGGAGAGCGGCAGAGGGGGAGGAAGCGGCGGGAGGAGAGGCCGTGCGGGTGCGCGGGGCGGGCGGTGCGAGCGGCGCTGGTGGCGGCGGGACAGCGTGAGGGAACCGTGTGTGAGTGACCCTGAGGGGCGAGGCGGGGAGGGACGGCGTGTGGGCGAGCGCCCGGGGAACACCGCGCGTGTGGCTGTGTGTGTGTGACACTGTTCGGAGGGACTCTGTGCTCTGTGTGCTTCACACCCTCTGTGTGGCTGTGTGTGACAGACACTCTTCCGAGGGACTGTGTGCTCCACACCCCGCTGTGTGTGGCAGCACCGTTTCGAGGGACTCTGTGCTCCACAGCCCTCTGTGTGATTGTGTGACAGACACTGTTCTGAGGGACTCTGTGTGCTCCACATCTGTGTGGGTGGCTGTGTGTGACAGACACTCTTCCGAGGGACTGTGTGCTCCACACCCCGCTGTGTGTGGCAGCACCGTTTCGAGGGACTCTGTGCTCCACAGCCTTCTGTGTGATTGTGTGACAGACACTGTGCCGAGCGACTCTGTGTGCTGCACACCCCTCCGTGTATCAGAGATGTGCCGAGCACACCCCTCTGTGTGGCTGTGTGTGACAGTGGGATTCTGTGTGCTCCACAGCCCTCTCTGTGTCGGTGTGCGACACTGTTCCGAGGGACTCTGTGTGCTCCACACTCCTCTGTGTGTCTGTGTGTGACACTGTTCCGAGGGACTCTGTGCTCTACACCCCTCTGTGTGGCTGTGTGTGACAGGCACTGTTTTGAGGGACTCTCTGTGTGACAGGCACTGTTTCGAGGGACTCTGTATGCTCCACACCCCTCCGTGTGTGTCTGTCTGTGCGTGAGGGACACCGCGTGTGGAGGGACAGATGCTGTGTCACCCCGTGGGTGTGTTAGTGATGCCCACGTGTAGGTCTGTGAGAGGCAGCCGTGTGTACAAGAGTCACCGCGTTTGTGACAACGGGACGCCCGTGTGCGATGGTGAAAGGCGCCAGGTGAGACACTGAGTGTGCCTGAAGCGTGTGTGACACTGCGTGTTTGTCACCTGTTTGTCTGTGAGGTGGTGGGTGAAGCACCGTGCATGTCTAAAACACACATGTATGTGCACCCTCTGTGTCTGAGACATTGTGTGTGTTTGGAGAGAATCGTGTCTGCCTGAGTGTGAGACATCTCTGATGTCGGGGACGCTCACTGTGTGTGTGCATTTGTTACACACAACCAAGGGTGTGAGATCCGTTTTGCCCAAAAGACATTATGTGACACGCTTAAGCACGTGTGGAGTGCGTGTGTGACACATCCTCAAGTGCGTGTGTCTGTAGCACTTGTCTGAGTGCACACCTTGCTTCGTGTGTGTCTGACTGTAGCTGGAGAGTGAGGCACCTGTGTGTGACACTCCGGTCTGTAGCCTTTCTCCTAGACCTTTCAGAAGGTGACTTTCAGTGTAGCTGTCCTTCATCTAGACAGCACTGATTGCAGCTCTTCAGGATTTTTCATTAGTGTTCTTTCAACATTTTTCATTAGTGTTCTTTCAACATTTTTCAGCCTTTTTTCACAGTTCTATTTTTGATTCTCTGAATTGTGATAAATTGCTTAAAATCACCCCCTTTTGATAAGTATTTAAGCTGATAACTACTGATCTATGATCCATTATGTGGTATCATCACACCAGCTGTGCCTTGCTTGGCAAAACCCCACAGACCTGATATCGTGGCACTCCTCCAGGTACATCTATCAGCAGTATTCTCTAACAATGCCATTTATAGATGGCAAGAACTGAAGTCAAAACAAAATCCTATATTTTTCTTCAGGATATACAAAGCCAGAATTGCTATGTTGCAACTCAAATCCACATAGTTTAGAGCATTCATGTAAAATAATTAATTTTGGTTTAAATATTGCTCTTCTTTTCTTTAATGTTGACAGAATGCTTCAATATTTTCTTTGGTTTATTTTCTGTTATTTTTTCCTCTACTTCCGACTTGTTTTTTCTCACTCTCTCCTTTCTAATATTTTTGCAGGCTCCTGTTTTTCTTTGCTTGAACTCTCTTGATGGGAAAGCCTCTAGCAGGGCTTCAGTCCTAGGGTTGTCTCCTCCCTGAAGCAATTACAAACTTCAGCTTTTTAGCAGGCAAGCCCAAATGCAAATAGTTGCCTAATTTTTATTTTAAATTTTCATTCTAAACCTGTTAGTATGACTTGCCTTTGGCTTGTGTACCAATGTCCAGTCTGTAAGCAGAAGGGCTCTGTTCCTGTCAGAGGATGCCTTTTAGTCACTGAAGGTAATATCTCTTGAACAGTTCCATAAATAATCCTCATTTCATTTTGCAGATAATGACCAGGTTGGTTTCTTTTGAGCTATGTCTAGTCCTTCTCCTCAGCTTGCAGGATGGCTTTGTTTGAACAGAGAGCAGCTCTTGCCAAGTGCTTGGTTGGAGCTGTGTTTGCCTCTGCATCATGTAGTGTCTGTATTGTGAAGGATGTTAAAGAGGCACAAGCTTGGTGTGTGAGCAAAATTATTTCTGAGCATAGGCATCTTTTTTATCTAGCATCTCAGAGTCAGAGTTATGATGAGGTAGAGAAGCCATCCCAGAAACATTTGCCACTTCAGAGGTACCAGGCACTGGGATGAACTGGCCAGCTTTCAGTCTCAGCTTTTGTTCCTACCATCTGTTCCAGCTCAGCTGAAGCATCTCAGCTGCATGCAGGTGTTCCCTGGGCAGTACACAGCAGGTCTGACCGAATGTTCAAAACCATCCCTCTGGCTGTAAGATCTGCCTGAATTTATTTCCTGAGCCATCACAACTGTCATGCTCACTCTGCCATCTGTTCTAGCAGGGGATTCCACTTAGCAATGAGAAACCAATTCTAAATCGGTATCACATGCGCATATTCTGTGTTAGTGTGAGATCTTGAAAGGACCTTTTTCTTTGTCTGCCACCAAAGAGCCGAGGGTGAAGACCTAATGCCTGGCCAAATAACTTTTCAACAAATCTTAGTGTCAAGAAATGCTGTCTGTGAATGCGAAAGAACCAACTTCATATAACGCTGCAGAAAGCCTCCACTGTGGTCATCCAGTCAGGGAGAGCTCATTCCATCGTTTCACAGCTTGTTCTTGGGCCTTAAAATGACACCAGTACAACAAGCCCTGTACAGATGGGCAGATTTCCTGAAGAGGGACCTAAGAACATCTTGGGAGTACCAGAAGAAGGTTCACACCTGACAGCTGTAGGAGCAGCATGGTCAATAATTTTTTTGTTCAAAGCACTACTTGGCAATCTGTCTAGCCCGTGAAAAAGATCTAAATGACTCCAGCTGTCTTCTCTGAACAGATGCTGCAGAGTTCACAATGAGAATGGGTTAGCACAGGTGTATGGGAGAGCTTTAGAACTGTAATGGATTGGAGATTCACATGAATAATTGATTGGCCATACCTGTTTTGAAGAGAAAGCACCACAACACCTCCTGAGGCCAGGAACCATGAAAGAAAGAGACTAAAAAGAAACCACAAGTAGCACTGCATCTTTAAATGACCTTTGATATCTAAGTGACTAGCAGAAATTAATTCCATTTTGGGGAGTAAATGTTCTGAGCGTGTACACAGAAGATACTTTCAATTGTTAAAATGCTTAAAAGTTTTTGGCAGAAGGGACCATTCTCAGTGCTTTAAACAGCCAAAATACCAGAACAGATCCAGGAGCTCAGAACAAAACTTCATCTGGCCTACAGTCTCTTTTTGGTCAGCAACTCACAGAGAATGAATTTCCTTGAGCATCCTTTTTTTCTTGAGCATCGCACTTAGAAATGTAGGCATCCAGGACTTCAAACATTCCAAGCAGAGGACTTGGATTTATGAGTCATATTCATCTGATCAAATGTGTGATTCAAACATGAGTTTTAAAACAAAGCGCCAAAGGATACAGCTTGGCTTTACCTTTCATTTCTGCTTTTAGACGTTTTTCAGATGGCTCTGCTGACCTTGGAACGCCCTTTGTACAAGATCAACCCTGAAAATGAAGTCAGATGTGCAGTGCTCTGCCTGGCTGTGGTTGTAGTAAAACTTTGTGATGTTCCAGGGCAGGTTTAGTCATTCTTGTCTTAGCAGTGCCTAGAGCTGTATCTACTATTTTGGAGTCAGACATAAACAAATGTCTTCTCTGTCTATAAATGGACAGTGATATTACATGAACAAACAGCTTGTGGTGATTCACATGAGAATAAACTGGATTTTTCTGCCAGGATAATTCACCTGGGGAGATGACTGCTTCCATTCACTTCCTTTCTTGGAAGCAGGCTGAGAATAACAAACTGTTCCGATAACATCAGCCTAATTCCAGTCAACATTAATTCCTACTGAGGCAGGGCAGGCCCCACCCTGTGACATGAGAGGCAGTAATTGGTCCTAGAGATGTGACTAATAACTCTGACACTTTGCCTCAGAGTTGGGTGTCAGCAGCAGCCAGTTGTCACAAACCCCTGTTTGAAAGAGTGATGCCAAGCCTTCTCTCCAGCAGTTCAGTGTTCATCTCTCACTTCCTGGGGCCCTGAAAAGCCTCAGTCTCAGCTGTATGCTCATATTAGATGGCTGCAGAATTTCAAATGAGTTTCCCTCTCTTTGGCTTGCAGCAATTTGTCTTGCTGCAAACTAAACATTATGAGCACTTCATGGTGGTCAGTGTGCTCACAGAGAGGATAAGCCTCATTTTAGACCACCTCAATAATTCCTAAGCATTTGTATTTGTTGAAGCAGACACTGTTGTAGCCTTATCCTGTCTTCTTCCAGCTCTATAAACACTAGGTCATTAAATGTTTAATGTTTTTGGGTTTAGTGAATGTTTAACTATTTCATGCTAAACAGAAAAGTCATTGAAAGGAAGAAAGGCATTGTATATAAATCATATAATTACAGTATTAATAACATTAAATTGTGACTACATGGATCTCAGCTTCTAGGTGTTAGACAACAACATAAGACAAATAGCTCTGGATCTGACTGTCTGGCTTATTATCTTGTCTCCAGAAATGTCTTACAGCAGAAGTCTAGGGAAAAGGAGAGGAAGAGACATCTCTGAAAACACTCTCATTTCCAAAAAATCATAGCTCATGTCTTCCCCAGTTAGAGGTGGTATCACATCATTCCACATTCATTTCCATTATTGAGGCTAGTTATTTTTTTGAGCTCATGCAAACTCTTGGCATACGTAACATTCTGTAGAAAAGGTTTCCAGTGCAGGCATGGTATTTTGGAACCTGTCCCTTGCCTGTTTCATTTGAGGATTGTGCTGGCCCACAACCGTAGGCTCAACCCACCCACAGTGACCTTTATCCCCTGAGAGCTGCACTGGAGTCCAAACCTGAACCATTACTCTGAAATTTCCCTGCACGTGGAGATGTGGGCATGAACCTACTTAAAGAGTCCTAAGGGACTTGTCCAAGATTACATGGAGAGGCCCTGGAAAAACAAGAAAACATCCCAAGAGGACTCTGATGAAAGCACCCAAACTTTCCTTCAAATGTCCTTCTCTCTGGCTTAGTATCAATCTTAGTGGTAGGATTTGGGCTTGCCAGATCATCTGCAACAGCTTGCTGGATCCCAGAGCATCTGATCTTCTCTTTTGAGCCCATGGAGAACTAGGCTTCTGGCCAGCTAAGGAGAACAATCCAGCCAGGCAGCCCTCTGGCCAAACTCCCTCAGGGTGTGCTCAGGGGACATTGATATTTCCCTGACACTAAGCTTTCCTCTTCAGCATGAATTGCTCATTACTTGAATTCCATCAGGGATTTCTTGTGTCATGAAAGAGTGGAGATTCTGCCTGAACACACTGAGCAGGACTGACTGCTTTCTGTGGATGAAGCTGTTGAGCTGTGTGTGTGTGTGCCTGTATCTGCAGGACATAGATGTCTCAGTGTTTGCCTCTCAATGGTGCCTCTGTTCTACAACCATCTGTGTATAAAGCTGCTATTCTGCCATGAACAATGACTCATACAGGAAAGTCTCGAAGAATTAGGCAAGAACTATGTTCATCCTGAGGAGTATTGAAGATGAGGATCCAATCCCATAAATTCCTGGAAAAACTCAGCATTAGTTTTCCCTTGACAGGTTTTGTCTTTAAGATCTGCTGTTGCTAATACACGTTTACAAACAGCAGGTTGGCAGCAAACTGTCTCTGGCAGTGGGCATCACACATCCACCGCTTGCCTCTGACAGCCCTGCTCACTGTGACCAACTTTTCCTCACTCTGTTTTCCAGCAAGGATTTTACTAGTGACTCTTCCATCTCCTATATTCTTCTGAACCCCCAGAGATGATTCTCTCCAGTCCATTTTCTTATATTTCCAGGCTACTCTACTCCTCTGCCAACAGCAGTGGGTGAGTGGGAGAAAGTAGGGTCACTATTCTTGACCCCCTGCAAGCTTCACGTGGACCTGCCCAAAACTCTGTGAAGGCTGTAGAGACTGTCTGGGGCAGGGATCTATATTGGTATTTAAAAAAAAAAATCACAACAATCTTCACTTCAAATTTCTAGTGAGATTTGAGTACTCAGGGAAGAGCTGGAAGGAAGGAAATTTCCAGAGGATTATATCAGACAGTCTCCTGTAGCCAGAATGAATGCAGAAGGAAGAGTTTCTGAAGATCAAGTGAGCTTCTTTGACTAGCAGGTTCTAGTTTGTGGCACTTTGTCCAACACCACAGAAAGAAAAGATTGCAGGGTTCTTAGATTTCAGTGACCCAGAAAGGAAACTGAGGAACAAAGATTAAAATGATCAAGAAAGTTTAAAACAAATGGTGACATATCCTCATAGTGTAATCATAAGAAAATTCCAGATATGTAAACAAAACCATACAAAAAATACACACAAGAAACACAATTTTTCAATTGGACTAGAATTTAGCTAGAAATTTTATTCTCATATTTTGAAATTTCTCTAGATACCAGGTCTGTGCCTCTCAACCTTTCCAGTGAATCAGTCCTCAAACTGCAGAATGCAACTTCCTTCCTGCTAGATCAGTGAGTTCAGCTGAGTCAGTGAAAAATGTGCATTGAAATCCCATCTCCTGCTCCAAGCAAGGCTAACTTCAAAGCTGGATGAAGTCACTCCAGGGTCTTGTCCACATGCATCCTGGAAATCCCAAGGATGGAAATTCTACAACCTCCTTGGGCAGCCTGTCCCAAGGCTGCAGCACTCTCGTGGTAAATGAGGTGCTCCCTTTGTTGAGAAAGGATTTTGCTGGTTGGCAATGTGAGACCATTGCCTCTGGTCCTTTCACTGTGCACTTGCAGGAAAAGCTTGGATGCGTTGGAATTCTTATCCTCCCCTTAATAAATTTGATAATGTCTATTTTAATACTTACATGGAACTTGCAGCAGCACTTCTGCAATGAGATCCCCCAGCCTTCCCTTCTGTGGGTCAAACCAACCTAATTCCCATCTCACCTCACACAGCACATGCTCCTGCCCATCCTGGGACTGTGTTGGAGCCTCTCCAGAGTGTCAGCATCTCCCCTACAATGGGGTGTGTGTGTTTAAAACCTGCACTGGGTACTGCAGAGGCAGCCTCACCAGAGCCAGGCAGGAGGGAATGACCACATCCCTGCACTTGCTGACCACTTGCTAATGCAATCCCATGACTGGTGGGTGTTGCTGCTGCAGGGGGCCACTGCTGACACAGGTCCAGCTTGTTTTCCACAAGAATCCCAAGGCCTTTACTGCAGGGCTGCACTCTACAGTCAGTCCCCAGTCTGCCCTAATACGTGGAGTTGTTTTGTCCCAGGTTGAAAAACGAAGAGGTTGTATTTTTCCCAGAACAAATATATGAGGTGAATCAGACCAAATTTATCATGTGGTTGAAAAGGCTAAAACCCTGAGTCCTCTTGTGCTGAGTGTGATGCTAATGCAAGTACAGATCAACAGTGGCACATGGGAGCAGCATTTCAACCTGAGAAATCTGAGTTTTCTGCAGAAAGTTCTGATGTCAGTCACAGACTTAAGCAAAGGGGCTGTTAGCTCTCAGCACAAATTACCCTTTTCCTACAGGCTTGAAAGAGAATCTTGTAGGCCACTGGAATGAATCCCACTTCTATCCATTCCCCCAGGACCTCAAAGGAGGAGCAGGCACCATGCCTAGAGGGGATGAGCTCCGTGTGTGCATGGTGTGGTTTTAAATCAGCATTTTAATCCTCCTTTTGATTAAAAATCCTCTTTTGCAGATAGGCAAACTAGCAAGAATTATCCTTTGGATACACTGAGATAGGACACAGCTCCATCTCTCTTAAGCAGCTACTTTGTTACTGTTCTAAAATAAAGTCTTGTCCTTTTTATTTCCTAGTAGAGGAGATATTTATATTTCATGTTACTTTTGGTTTGACTAAATGAAAAATAGTACATTACTTGTTCTTAAAGAAATAAATAAAGTTCATTTTATAAACCTAGCAGTTGTCTCATTTCAACTTCCTTCCAGCTTTCCACACTTTTTTTGAGGGACAAGCAAAGGACTCAGAGGGCTCTGTAGATCTCATGACAACTACAAAGCACAAAATCAGGAAGCTTCTGGGAAGGCAAAGCATTATTCAGACAAAGGCTTTTCTTTCAGCTTTATAAATATATTCTCAGCTATCATCATAACAGAACAAAAAATAGCCCCAAGAACACTCCTGCAGAACTGAACTCCCATGCAAGAGCTGTTTCTCATCCTTTCAGTTTTTTCTTCCTTTATGAACAAATAGGTTTGTGTTTAACAAAAGGATAAACCCCGCTAATCTGGTGATTTGTCAGCTAGCCCTGTGCTTATCACAGCACTGTTTGTTGGCCGGGGCAGACGCGGTGCTAATGTGCACAGCTGTGCAATGAGAGCTGCATCGCGTCATGTGAGAGCGTGGGCAGGACCTGCCTCTTCGGGGGGCTGGACACAGCGACAGTCACAGACTGCTGTGTTTGTGTCTGTCCACATCCATCTCTGACAACAGACCGTGCCATGCTGCAGGACAGGCCAGCCAGAGCCAGGGGTGGCAGGTAGCCACGGAGCTGGGGAATGAAACACGGAGATGATTTTTGTCAGCTTGACAGACAGCCCATTGCTTGATGGCAGAGCACTGTCCAACGGGGCGTCAGCAAACAACGTGCCAGGGAGTTTTGACTGGCACAAAGGTCCCCAAATGTGAACAGGAGGATGAATGGCCAGTCAGGAGGCATGGGTTACAGCCGGCTGTGATGACAAGGTATAAAACACAGGACGAAGATGACAGAAGCCTAAAGGGAAAACAACGTATGGGAGCAGTTTAAGCAGATGAATACACAGAAGAGGAGAAAGGAATGACATGGGAGGAAGGGACACAGAGTGCTGGATATGCATGGGAGGAGGCAGGAGCCTTGGCTGGGGTGACCAGCAGGGGTGGGATGATGGCACGCGTGCCTGGAGACAAAACTGGGAGTGAGGAGAGCAGCCAGAGCCGCTGACTGTCACTTGGGCTACCCGGATGAGCACAGGCACGAAGCACAGCCCATCATGAGCACGGCCAGGATCCAGCACTACCTGTGCCTTGGCCTTGGCACCGGCCAGAGCGGGGAGGATCCAGGGTGGGATCACCTGTCCCAGTGCGGGAGCGTTTCCAGAGACACCGCAGTGAGCCCCTGGGGCTGACAGTGTGCTCCCAACACGGCGTCCTCTCCGGGACAACAAGGAGCAGCTCAGACACGGCGTATCTGCGGCACACGGCACCCCGCACACCCCGCACATCCCACACATCCCACACCCCGAACAAACCACACCTCGCATCCCCCACACCCCAAACAAACCACACCTCGCATCCCCGCACACACCCACACCCTGCACACCGAACCCCTCAGTCTGCACACCCCGATCCCCTGCACCCCGCACACCTTGTGCGCGCTGCACCTCCACATTCCGCACCCCCATACTCCTCACTCCGCATCCCCCGCACTCCGCACCCCCTGCACCCCCCGTACCCCCGCACTCCGCACACCCTGTACCCCGCACCGCCGCACT
>WAAE01005380.1:0-53450 GCA_013400495.1 Nicator chloris | reverse complement strand
CCCCCCCCGCACCCCCGCCCTCCGCACCGCCCGGACCCCGCATCCCCCGCGGGCCGGCGCTGCCACAGCGCCCCCTCGCGCCGCACCGGCGCAGCTGCGCTGGCAGCGCTCCCGCCGCGTCCCGCCAGCCCGCGGGCACGGAGCGACAGCGGGACACGGACACACGGACACACGGACACACGGACACAGGGACACACGGACACAGGGACACACACGGACACACGGACACACACGGACACACACGGACACACACGGACACACGGACACACGGCCACACACGGCCACACACGGACACACACGGACACAGGGACACAGGGACACACGGACACACGGACACACACGGACACACGGACACACGGACACGGACACACGGACAGACAGACTGAGAGACAGATACGGACAGGGGGACACGGGGACACAGAGAGGGACACATGGACATGGCCAGACGGACTGAGAGACAGGCACGGACACACGGACACACGGACACACGGACACGGACAGAGACAGAGACAGGCACGGACAGACGGATGCAGACAGACACAGACAGACAGAGACTGGGAGACAGGCACGGACACAAAGGAACAGACAGATACGGGCACTTACGCAGAGACACGGACAGACTTGGACACACAGACACAGGGCACAGAGATACACAGACACACAGACACACACTTGTCATTCTCATCGTGAATCAACAGTCCATGTAGTCACTAAAGCATCACCCAGGTTTATTATATATATATATAAATATAAATATATATATATAAATGAATTTCTCACAGCTTCACCTTAAGGTTGACTAAATATATCAGTTACACACATGCACACCAGGTTACTTGAAGAAAGTAATGGATATCTGCTGGACACACAGAAGTCTTTATCAGGAGGGAGCCTGCTGCAGCTCGGGTCAGGAACCTCATTTCTCTGATTTCTAAATACAGAAGAAGGAAGATAAAGTAGAGGGTATTGAAGCAACTGAGTTATCTGTGGTCTTGTTTCAGGTCTGTGGCTATTACAATTTTTTATAATGAAGAAGTAATATCACCCAATTCTGCTGAAAGACCTGGATTCTTACAGTTGATTGTATTTGGTCTGCCCCCTGTGAGGCACCAAAAGGACTTGCAAAATGCACTGGTTTTGAGAAAGTGACAACCCCTGGCCTTCCTTTACGAGGACACTCCAGTGAAAGAGTGAGAGGGGAAGCAGCTGAGGCTGTTTGGGCAGCCACCTTTGTGACACCACCTGCACAGGAACGGCGCAGCCTCCAGCTCCCTGCAGCCTCCAACTCACCTGGCCCTCCATGTCCCGGCTTTTGGCTCGCAGCTTGTTCACCTGCCCTTCGGCAATGTCAGCTCGTTCTTTCGCCTCCTCCAGCTCGTGCTGGGCCTTGCGGCATCGCGAGAGATTGATGTTTGCCTGTTCCTCCTGGAAATCAGACAGCAGTGGCACAAATGGCACTGCCCCGTCACCCCCGACACCTGCGGCCATGCCGCAGTGACATCACCTGCGCTGGCCTCACAGGGACAGCCCTGCATTGCCAGACCTCCTTGTGTTTGTGTCTAGTGCCACCCACAGCATGACCAGCCAGGGGTCATGGGTGGTAATTGTAAACAACAATTACCCCATCCAGTTCCAGGTGGGAAAATTGGCTTCTGTGGCTCCAAAAGTACAAGGTCCAATTGTTTCAAGGCTGCCCCTGAAGCAGCTTGAGGCAGAAGGAGAGCCACTGTGAGCCTCTTTCTAAAACTTTAGGCCTTAAAGTTATCATCACAATTAGGCCTATATTGATCGACAAATCTCTTTTTTCTACTTTTTTCTTCTTTTATCATTTTTACATGAGGTGTCAGTGAATTGAGTCTCCTAATGCTACACGGACTACCTTTGATGTTTGATGGAGTGGTAGGCTAAACTCAATCTTCACAAATGAAAAAGATCCTTTGTGGTAACTGCAGGGATATGAACAGTTCCAGGATAACAACAGCTATGCCCACTCTGTTGTGAGCCATAACAGAGAATATTCAAAGGCAGTGGCCTTAGCTGCCCTGTCAAACTCAGTATCCAATTATTTTAATGATCTAGGGAGCCCACCTTTCAGAAACCTCCACTCAGGCCCCACTGAAAAGAGTCACCCACTCACAGCTTCCTCAGCCTGTTTCTTGTACGCTTTCACTTTTAACTGCAGCTTGTCCACCAGGTCCTGGAGCCGAAGAATATTTTTCTTATCTTCTTCAGACTGTAGGAAGGGAAAATCGAGTCAGCCTTGGCAGATGAACTGGGGTGATCCAGGTGGGAGGGTAGAGGATGTGCAATACCTGGTAAGCGAGCTCCTTCAGCCTCCGTTCATACTTGCGAGCTCCCTTCAGGGATTCTATTCCTCGTTTCTGCTCAGAATGAAGCTCATTTTCTAACTCATTAATCTGAAACACAGAATCACGGCGAAGATGGCAAGAATGGCTGCTGATCCTGCTGCAGGACTAAGGCTGCAGAGAAAGTGGCAGAGCAGGGCAGTGTCCTGCAGCTGCTTCTTGGGTCTAGACCAGCTAAAATATGCTCACCAGGTTATGTTGGTGATGCCATAGCATGTGAATCCATAGCTGTTTATAAAAGGAACTTAGCTGTGCATACCTGGGGCATTTGTAGTCAAAGTTAGGCTTAAATCTGTCAGAGAAGAGGAAACTGAGACAGGGAAGGGAGGGTTCTATGAATGTTCACCAGGTAAATGGGAAAAATCTGTTTCCTTTTTTTATCTTTCATTTGTTATCTTTGGGAGTGGCAGTGGCAAATACTCTTTAGGGTCAGCATGGAAACCTGGCTGCTGTCTATTCCCTTTCCACATGTCCAGCTTCCACAGGCATTGAACTAGAGATGTAAGGTGGCATATCTATGCCTGTGCCCCTCTGTAAACCTGCTGGTTTCTAATCCCTTTTTGCACCTTTTACCAGCTGCCTCTACAACCCTCCATGGCAGCAGGTTTCCAAATTTCACTGCCCACTCTGTAAAGTATTTATTTTCCTTTATTTTAAAGGTGAAGATGGCTGATCCCTCCAAATATCAGAGTGCTAGAGCTGTTTGTCAATACTTATAAAGCTTTATCCTGCAGATCCTTCTTGAGTTGCAGAGACCAGAACTGCACGTGATATACTTAATATAGTGGCAAGAATGTGTTGCCATACAACTCTGCCTTGTTCTCAGTGCCTTTCCTAATGAAGCCCAAATTTTTTTCTGTTTTAGGTTTTCGTTTCTATTGCACATTCAACAGCTTCTGAAGTCTGTCCGTTACCAGTTCCACTTTCATCCCCAAGTAAATACAACTTAATTTATTTTTTCCTAGGCAAAATTACCATCTATGTCTCCCTGATGTCCATCTGCCCCCATTTTTGCCCACTCAGTTTTTTTGAGGTCACTTTCAAGTTCATCACCCACAGTGCAATGTTTGGCTACTCACCACAGCTGTCGTCAAACCTGCTGGGAATACCTGGGGCTCTCTCTGTTCTCACCCTCCCAAGAGGTTCCAGCAACCAAGGGCCCAGTCAGAAACTTCACCTTAATCTACCCAACTCTTCACCATACCCTGGCCTCCAGCTTCTGCAGTTGCTTCTTCCCTCCCTTCAGTGCCAGCTGCTCAGCCTCATCCAGGCGAAGCTGCAGGTCCTTCACTGTCTGTTCCAGGTTCTTCTTCATCCTCTCCAGGTGGGCACTGGTGTCCTGCTCCTTCTTCAGCTCTTCTGCCATCATGGCTGCCTGGTTGTGGTGCACAGTTTTGTTACAAATATCCCCATCCCAGCAGTTCTGGGGGCCTGGGAGCAATGCCCAGCTTCACATGGGTGAGGGACCCTGCACATCCTCAGTGCCCATGGCTGTGCTGAGGCCCTGGCATATGAACAGGGTCACCCTTTCTCAAAGTCTGTATTTCTAAAACTGCTTCACCTCAGAGAACAGACAGGGTTGATATAAAGAAAAAAATAATCAAGGCGTGCAAATGGCTCGGTACCAAAGTTCTATTTTTTAAGTCAGTCAAAATTGAAGTATCTTGAAGTATTACCAGCTAGCACTCTGCATCTCTGGGCTTCCTCGTGACTTTGAGTATCTGGCTATTTGGTGCTGAAATTTGCCAGAGAGTCAGACTTCTAAGCAGTTTTTGCCAGTGAGATGGCAATACCTGAGTGCCTCAAACTGCACTGAAAACCTTCTGCCTGCTGAGGTCCTCAGAACCTGGGATAGATAGCTGTCACCAACGTGGCAGAGCAGAGAGGGCAGGGACCCTGCAGCACTGCTGCTGGTGGGCAGTCAGGACCAAACACTGGTGCACCAGGACTTGATGCAATAGTGTCACCATTTTCTGTTTATACCTTTCCTAGATGGTCCCAGCTATTGTTACTTCTGATAATGTGGAACCTGTAGCCTCATTTGAATGAAACATTTATATTCTCTCTTTTTCTTTCTCATGTGTCTAGCATTTGTATAGAATCGTGTATGATTTTAGTCTTAACTTCTGCTTTTCTGTGCTGTCTCTAGACAGGCCTTTGTTTCAAACTACTCTTTTTCTATTACAATTTTGCCACCATCTGTTCTATCCTGCCTATTACATTTACTCTGGAAGCAAAAGTGAATGGGTATGGAGAAGGGGAGAGAGAATACCTCTTCAATATAGACAACTACCAGGACATGGGGACCCTTTCTGAAGGATTCTTCTGTGACAAGTGGTAGGGCCATGGCTGCGTGAGGCCCATGTGGGAGGGACTGTGTGTCACAGATATTTTCTGCTGAAGAATTGCTTCTCCTCCATCTGATTGCTGCCTTTCTAAAGTGTAAAAGTGACTGTGGTAGTACAAAACAGGAGGGAGGCGAGCAAGAGGACTCACATCTGTGATTGCTTTCTTTGCTTTCTCCTCTGCATTTCTGGCCTCCTGAACGCTGTCCTCAACTTCAGTCTGCAAATGAGTTATGTCCACTTCCAGTCTCTTCTTGGTGTTGAGGAGGCTTGTGTTCTGTTGGGGCAGTCAGCAGACAGGTCATTCCCACCCCGTTTGTGCCCCTCCCACGTGCCTGCAGTAATCTCCTGTGGCAGGAGATGCCAAATACCTGTGAGTGGAGCAGCTGCACCCTCTCGCTGGCGTCCGTCAGCTCCTGCTCAGAAACCTTGCGGGCTCGCTCCGTCTGCTCCAGGGCAGCTCGCATCTCCTCCATTTCTGTGGTCATCAGGCTGTTCCTACGCTCCACTAGAGCAAGCTGCTCCTTCAGGTCATCATTCTCTCTCAAGGCATCATCTAAATGGAGCTGGGAATCCTTAACGGGTGAAAGCATCTTTTGTGAGAACCCGAAGCGAGCAGAGGGAATGGCAAAAACCCGCGGGACAGCAGCCTTGGGGTCCCTACCTTGAGCTGCCCTTGCACAGCTTTAAGGTGCTTCTGTGTCTCTGCCACCTGGCAGTTGGCATGGCTCAGCTGGATTTCCATGTCGTTCAGATCTCCTTCCATCTTCTTCTTCAGCCTCAAAGCATCATTTCTGCTTCTGACCTCGGCATCCAGCATGGTTTGCATAGACTCTAACACCCTCTGGTGATTCCTCTTCAGCTGCTGAATTTCCTCATCTTTCTCTGCAGTCCTTCTGTCAACATCTGACTTCACCTGGTTCAGCTCCAGCTGAACACGTAAGATTTTCCCCTCTTCGTGCTCTAAGGAGCCCTGTCAGGGGTGCAATATAATGATTTGTCTCTGTAGTGTCCATTGCTGGGAGAGGCCCATGCAGAAATGTGACCCTTTGCAGCTGGGAGGGCAGGTGCATTTGCCTTATCTTTGGAGAACCAAGCATTGAAAAAGCTGACTGCTATTCCATACTCACTGTACCCCAGCTGGGTATTAATGGTAATTTAGGAATAATATTCCTTGGGAAAATGCCTCAGATACCATAAGGTCTGGGCACTGAAGGCTGGGGTGACACTGGAGAGACAACAGATCATGTGGAAATATAAAACAGGACAGCCAAGCCTCCTGCTCAGAAGCAGCCTGACTTCTCTTGCATCTCCGTGCTGATTTCTGCTTTGTCCCACCCCAGTGACTGTGTGGGTAATTGCCCTTTCACACAACCTTTCCCTCTGGTACCCATTTTGTTCCTTCTGGTCTCATCCAGCTTCAGTTGTAGTAGCAGTGAAAAGCCTGAAGCTGGGTCTTTACACCCAGTGGACAGAAATAAGCACGTGCAGAGAATAAAACAGTTCATCCCTTTTAAGAACGTATTTTCCAGAGATCCCAGATTCTCTTTTGGGTTCTAGAGTGAGCCTATAGTGACTAATTCAGGATTAGACTGATGACATTTAGATGCATAAATTAGAGTGGGTGAATTGCATGACCACAATAACTCCTGCTCCTCCTGCCCACCCATTTAGTGAGATCCAGAGATGTGCCACTTGTTCTGTACCTCTTTTTCTACCTAAGAGGAGCTAAAGTGAAAATAAAGTGAGGCTCCTTTTAGTGGTGGACAATAGAAAGACAGAAGGTCTGTCAAAAGTCATGACTGCATATAGGGATAAAAATATTTTACCCTGAGAATGATGTTGCACTGGAAAAGGTTGTCCAGCAATACTCTGAAATCTCCATCCATGAAAATTATAAAAACCAATTAGACAAGGCTTTGAGCAAGCTAATGTCAGTTGAAAATTTGCCCTTCTTTGATCAGGAAGGTGACTAAAGACTTCTAGGGATCCTGTGCAAACTAAGTTAGTTCTATGTCTCTGTGTTTGAGGTATGCTTTAGGTATATCATGGGCAGCTCATGAAGTGCTCACAAAAATATTTTGTGAAGAATCAGATGTGGTTATACAGAAGTAATAAAACCTTTTCCAAGAGGCAGTCAGGGAAGATACAGAACAGAAGGCAGAACCCAGAAAAGAGGGAACTGAGGGAGCTACAATCTGGCATGGCAAAAAAAGTAGGATTTAAAGTAATGGAGGGCGCAGGAGTAGTCAAAGAGAGTAAGGAAGACAGAAATCATGGAATTGTGACACCCAGTATGCAGCCTGTGGCAGCAGTGCATGACAGTGTACCAGTGTAGGCTGAGATTCAGCAGATCCCCAGCAACCTCTTCATGCCCATCAGAACCTGTGTCCTGTGAACTGGCTCCTCTTTGAATGTGTTACTGACCCCTGTTCATTCAAAGCTGTGGAACTGAAGAAATATTGCCTCAATTCTCCTCAGCATTCAGCTTGCTTTGAGCAGGAGGTGACATTGAGAAAACTTTAAAGTATGGGTTTGACCTTCTCTGGAAACATACTTGCTTAATTTGACTAGAAAACAGAACTGTCAGAGTTTTGAAATGCTAGTGAGTTCTCTTCAGCCTTCCACGGGAGCAAATTCAAACAGATGGAGGAAAATGAGCTCAATTTTAGACTGGGACTGAGGGGGTTTTGTGCATGATAGCACAGCAAGGAATGCCACATTGGTATGGCAGGGGAGCAGTCCCTGTGCTTTTTGGTCTGTCTGTGCTGTCTTACTGCACTTCTGGAACAGTTTCAGGATAAGCAGGAATATAAAATATGTACCCACATTTTCTCCCTTCTTGATTTCTCTAAAAGCAAGCCCCTGATTGAGGACACTTGCCTCTGCTTCTTCTAATGCTGCTTGTAGGTCACACTTTTCTTGCTCAATTTGCTTCTTTGCTTTCTCCAGCCCATGATTTGCTTTTCCAGACTCAGCAATCTGTTCAGTCAGATCAGAAATTTCCTCTGCAACCAGAAAACACATACTCAGCTCCTCTCAGACAGTGATCAGTGGCACCTGCAATTGCTCTTTGGCAATGGGAATGACAAAAGAGACTCTGGTGTAATGGGATGTAACAGTGAGAAGAAATAATACATCTTGTCTTGTGTGCAATCTTTATTTCTGATAACCTGCACATCCCAGTTCAGTGTGCAATTTGAAAATGAGAAGGACCAGCTGGAGTGAGCTCAGAAAATAATGTCAACTTCCTCTGGGTAGTGAAATTACATCTCCAGAGACAGTCATATTTGATTGATTTGTTTATGCTCAGATAATCCCCAGTGACCATTCAGTTCACAAAAAGGATCTGAGTTGTATTTCCTTTTTATAATTGGTTTGCTTATTAAATGCCAATCCATTGTGCCACAGCTGCACGATCCTCCAAGAATCAGGAGACAGATTTTTTCTAGTGGCAGTGACTGAAGCAATCTGAAAAAACTGAATATCATCATAATTTCTGGCTATTCAGTTAATTTGGCAGAGTTAATCCTATCCATGGATAGGATTACGATGATGTGAAGAAGGGGGAACATCCTGAGGAAGCAGGATGCTGTAGAGATGGAAGTGTGTGCCTGCAGGTGACTTTATAATCAGCTGAACAGGAAAGAAAGTCACCACCTTCACGGGAAAATCGTAACGAACAAAACCCTGGGAAGAGGCAGAGCTCTGGCAGTCCAGAAATGTGGAAGCATCTAAGGGCTGAAGGTGGATCTGAGCTGACAGACACATGAACTTACGCTGGAGGTTCTTGTTCTCCCGTCTGACAGTCTCAGCCTGGTCAAGCATCTCCTCATAGGCATTCTTCATCCTGAAGATCTCGGTGCTGAGAGAGCGAGACTCCTTCTGGGCAGCCTCCAGCTCAGTCTGACTCTCCTGGTACTTCTGCTTCCATTCAGCCACGATCTGGAGTGACAGGAGAAGAATGACCCGTTCTGAAACACTCCCTCTCTGCACCTTTACGTGGCAAGAACCCAAGAGGCCTGGCCTAATTTAACAGTCTTTTGCTTTGGACTGTTCTCTCTCTGTGACTCCCTGTGATGCATACTCTGGTTGTTTTGGTGGGATCTACTTAAATTTGCCCCTTTAACCAACACTAGAGCATGGCCCAAGCTGCCAGGAAGGAGTTTGGTTTGACACTACCATAATGTGGTTGGTCTGAATAAGGATGTGTGAGTCTTGACAGTGTTGCAGGAGCCAGTGGTCCTGGACTAAGCCCACCAAGAAAAGTCATTCTGTACCAATTCTCTCCTCAGTTTGATACCACAGAGCTGTAAGATCCCTTTTTAGCACAGTCTTTTCACTCACACAAGGGTAGGCCAAGACACTGGGCTGTACAGCATCACTTGGTTCAACAGTGCAGAATCTTTTAAGTGTTAGTAAGGGCAGTGAAGGCTGGAACTTTACCTGAGTCTGAGGCTCTGCCTAACCCCAAGGGTAGGCTGGCAGATAAGCACCAGGTCTTGTTAGCTTGCATGTGAGCAATGTGAGCAGTTAATCTGCTTGACCAGTCTCCCTTGTGAAGACTTCATGTTTTTTAGAATTATCAGAAGGCTGCTTTATTATTTCCTGTGGTCACCTGGGATTACTTAACACAGTGATTTTATCTCTACCATATGTCCCACTATGGGATCCTCACCATAACTTTGCTTTGGGTAAAATGCAATGTATTTTACTGTGAGTGGAGAACTTCAATAATTTCAGAATTTGTCTTGTCCTATCAAATATCTAATGATGTTTAGATCTGGCGTGGTCTTTTGAACAAACCTTGTCAAAATTCCTCTGCTTTTTATCGAATGCTGCACAGACTGCATGTGACCTCTCTACGTCAATCATGAGGTCATCCACTTCCCCCTGCAGCTTCTGCTTTGTCTTCTCCAGTGAAGCACACTTTGCATTGACAGCCTCAATCTGCTCCTCTGATTCCTGCAGGCGCTGGGCCAGCTTCTTCCTGCAGGATGGGATATTCAGCACTGAGAAAAAGAAAATTCTGGCCTTCTCAGAAAATGGACATGAAAGGAGTTTGGAATGGGGAAGATGGGCAGAGAGAGCAAAAATAATGCTGTGGTGCCAGGAGCCTGAGGTGGCACAGTCTATGCACTCTGAAGTGGTGCATAGACTGGGAGAATATGCACCCAAATATGAACTGTACCAATGTGGAGAGGGACCAAAAATATGCTTTCAAAATATGCTTTCAAATATGCTGTCAAAAATATGACAGTGTAAGGAATGTGCTCTGTCAACTGCTATGATTATTTCAATGCACTGGAATTCTCCTTTATGGAGACACCCCTAAGCCTCTACCCCTACTTCTCCTTCAAATATCTGCTCACTCCCCTTTTCACTTCTAATACATTAAAAAGCACACTGCCCTGCATATTACCACTACAGACACATTCTGGTTTCCTTCAGTTCTCCTCTCATTATGCTTAAATATCCTTCTACTTGCTCCAAGCCATCCCTCCACGTACTTGGCCTCCTCGAGCTCCTCCGTGCGCTGAATCGCGTCCGTCTCGTATTTGGTTCTCCACTGGGCCACTTCACTGTTGGCCTTGGACAGGGCTCGCTGCAGCTCCCCCTTGGCCTCCTGCTCCTCCTCATATTGTTCCCGGAGCAAGTCACAGTCGTGGCGAGCGGACTGCAGGGCGTGGGCCAGGGCATTCTTGGCCTTGGCAGTTAAAATGAAAAGAGTTGTCAGAACACGAATAATTTGCGACTGGATTTTTACCCCGTGATCTGATAAAATATTCATGTCTCCCTGTCCATGTGCTGCAGTTGCTAGAGAAATGGAAAGAGCAAAATGAATAACATTAGGGATTCTGTGTTTCAGGCTTGATGTTGTTAAACAGGGTCAGGTGCTTGCCCATCTTGTCTGGGATAACACCTCCCAAAAACATCTGCACCAGGTGTTTCAGGCAGAGGCAAAATGAACCCACCAACAGACAAGGTGCAAGCACTCCTGCTCTATTTCCTTTCTTTGGCTGCTGCTGTTTGCTTTGCCTATGGGCACAGAGCTGCTTTCCTTCACTTCTCTCATGTTTTTGATCTTCAGAATGCGTGATGAGAAGGGCTTAAACCATCTTGTTTATTTAATTTTTAACGTCTCCTCTCTGTGTTGTATTCCAAGGCAAAGTTCAAAATTTTCACTATTCTGATGTCTCTTTTTTGAGGAGAAATTGCATTAACTTTTTTAGTGTATTGATTTATTTTAAAATTTGTTGTTCTGAATGAAACCAACTCACCTTATTTTCTTCCTCTAGTTGTCTCTTCAGCTCTTCAGTCTGTTGAGTGAAAGTATGTTTGCCTCGAGTTAGCTGAGAAATCAAGGACTCCTTCTCCTCCAGTTGCCGAGTAAGTTCACCTAATGAGAAAAAACTGACTTTTTTTAGACAGAGATACCAGACATAAGACAAATGAATGAGAGCAGCTAGCCATGTGGAAAGTGATTACAAGATATAAAGTGGTAAATTGAAGGGAGAGTAGTAACTGCATTCCCACCAATAGGAAAAGCTGTTGAAGAGAAATGCTTTGCTGGCATCAAAGAAAGGAAGATGAACTGACCACAAATTCACATGTTCATTTTGACAGACAGTACTCCTTCTGGTTTCGTTTTGTGTTTCCTTGGGTAGCTTTCTATGACTGCCACCAGAGGAGAGTCTACATTCTGAGTTTTGTTCAGATCACCCAGTGAGGAGTATGTTACAAAACACACATATTCAGGCGGCATATTTAAGTACCTGACACTGCAGTGTTACATTTCACCAAAGGACGTACCATTCTCAGTCTGTAGCCGTGTTTTCTGGGTGTTCAGATCATTAATTAGCCGCACATGTTCATCATCTTTGGCTCTGACTTCACTGAACTGGTCTTCAAGAGCCCGGCACATTTTCTCCAGATTGCTCTGTGAAGAGACAGACAACACAACCCTCAGTTCATCTCGTTGTTCTGAAGAACAACGCTAACAAGGGGAAATATTTCTTCCCGTGTAGCAACCTTGGCTTTGGAGACAGACTCTACATTGCTGGCCAAGTCATCAATCTCCATCTTCAGCTCACTCTTCTCCTTCTCCAGCTTCTGCTTCACGCGTTGCAGGTTGTCGATCTGCTCCCCCAGCTCAGCTGTGCTGTCCGCGTGCTTCTTGCGCAGGGCGGCAGCCGTGGCTTCGTGCTGCAGCGTGGCCTCTTCCAGGTCACGGCGCATCTTCTGGAATTCTGCCTCGCGCTTCTTGTTCATCTCAACCTGAGCTGCTGTGGCTCCTCCTGCTTCTTCCAGGCGCTCGCTGATCTCCTCCAGCTCCCTGGACAGGTCGACTCTCTGCTTTTCAGACTTGGCGCGGATCGCGCGTTCGGCCTCAATTTCCTCCTCCAGCTCCTCTATCCGAGCCTGTGAGAGTTAATTGGTTAAAAGAGGACTTTTGAATGGACATGTTTAAAATTATCACTAAGGAATAAAGAGCAAATATTCGTATCCATTCATACAAGCACAGAACGAGAAGTGCCACTAGAAATTTCACTGTGTTGTGTCCTAGGACAGGTAATATTCAGTTTTGGAACAAGAGTGAGTGTAAAATCTGCTCAGAATGGATTTATTATTTTCTGAAGGCTTTAGAATTTCACTTTCCTGAAGAAATAGAGGGGGTGTCACTGGAAAATGTAAAGGAATGTGAATTTCTTATGAATTTCCTAGAAGTCAGGCCAGAACAAAGCAGTGTCCTTTCTCCATAAGCAAACAGGATGGAAGGAACTTCAAGATGAACAATCATGAGATAATAGCACTGACGAGATCTGTCTTCCTGGTTCTGCATTTAGAAGGTGATCTTTGTCCTGGTCATGACATACTAAGTCATATTCTATTGTTTTCTTAGAAAAGGGATTCTCAGTGGCTGCACATGTGTGGCATTTTCAAAGCCTGCCACAAAGTTCACGTAAGAAATTTCCTACATAGTCATGTGGGATTAGAGGCCAGAGTTTCTGTAAAAGTGCCCTGAGATGGAAACAGTACCCAGAGTCCCAATTAATGGTTTTATTCATGTGAGGGAAAATATTTTTTGTAGAATGGTCTAAGAATAAATACCAATTAATTCTAAGAAAATTGTGCTTGCCATTAAAATTATTAATAACTCCTAGACTTTACCTGAATCTCCTTAATTTTCTTTTGCAGCTGAGAACTTTGAGCCTGCTCATCTTCAATTTTACTTTGCAACTGGCTAATTTCAAAATCCTTTCTGTTAAAGAACAAGAAGGCAAATTCAATATGGTTAAGGCAAAACATGAATTTCAGAATTCAGAGCATGAGAAGTCAGTGTAATACTTTTTCAGCCTTTCATCCATTTGTTGCTTATCATTTTCCAGATCCATGATGGAATCCTGGGACATTTTCAGATCACCCTCCAGTTTTCTCTTTGCTCTCTCAAGGTCCATTCGCAGCTTCTTCTCTTGTTCCAGAGATGCTTCAAGCTAAAACACATAAAACATACTTTGAAATACATCAAGTATACTTTGAAAGTAACTATTCTTGATTTAAAAATCTAACTAAGTTGGAAATTGATGAATAGAGAAAATAATCAGGGCATCTCCATGTGTGCTGCACTCTCACTGTGAGACCAGAGCTGCGTGGTGCTTTAGTTTCAGACACTGAAACACTTCCACAGCTTGGCTGTGCACAGTTGAAATACCAGTTTTTGAAAAAAACAGAAATTAAATTTTTCCAGTAGCTGCAGTTCCTAGCATATAGACTGCTAAATATACACAAATTCCCAGTATTTATAACTTCCTGGAGTATATCACACACAAATAACTCTGCAGCAACCTTCAAACAAACAGTCACAGGTCTCCTGCTTCAGCTAATGGGTTAAATCAGATCACAAAAGTCTACAGTGCTGAAATACTCCGTGATGAACATGAAAGATGTGCTGGATCCCACAATTTCCTGTCAATTAGCAGTGGTTTATTAGCTGAAGTTATTAGAGCTGGCTTGTCTGCTTTAGGTGTTGCTTACACTCCAAACTACAGATTTCTAGTCTACTGTAATCTGTCACAGTGCATAGATTATACACAACCCAAAAACTTCTACTCACATCATCCACTTGCTGCTCCAGTTTGGTCTTGGCTTTGGCGAGGGTGCTGACTTTGTCTTCCTCAACTTGCAAGTCATCCAGTGTCTGCTGGTGGGCTTCCTGGAGGGCCTTTTTCTCCTTGGTGAGTTTGGAAATATTTTCATCCAGAGCTGCCATCTCTTCAGTGAGATTCTTTACCTGTCAGACAGCCAAGCATCCATCCCACGAGGGGACGCCTTGAGAAATGGCAGACTGAGAACACAGTGGCTGCATCCTTGCAAAAGCTTGCATGGATGCAGTCAAAATGCTCTCTGCAGCATGTTAAAATTGATTGCAATGAGGGCAGCAGCATATATCATGCCTGAGAGTCTCACCTCTCTGGTCCTGCAATGGTAGGAATTCTTGCTTTAGTTGTTTTTGACCCCCACCCCTGTCCTACTAAATTTATAGTGAAATGTGTTAGATCTTCACTTGCCTCTGAAAGTTTTTCCCATTGGGATTTACAAAAGCCCTCTGAGTTGCTCTTGCTCAAGGAATGTCTTTCCTGTATATATTTGCTAGGAAAACAACTCTAATTTCTAAGCAAGTCAGGTTCTTTAAAAAGAGATGATCAAGTGTTTAGCATAGCCAAAAGTATGTTAAGTTTTCCCTAAGAGTGAAACAAACCATGATAACATGACAAAGAACCTCAACATAAGAAATTCTATCAGCTGATTGATTAAGTGAAAATACCTCTCTCCTGTGCACTGAACATATTTCACTTTTATTCATGGAACTTATAAGTGGCTAGATTTTTCTACAGAACTGACAAGTTGTATGGGAGCAATGTGTGGGGAAGAATAACTCCTTTATTCCTCTGTCACCTTATTCTCTGTTGCATGCTTCTCCTTTTCCACTTTGGCCAGAGTCATTTCAAGATCATCAATATCTTTCTTCAGCTCCGAGCACTCATCTTCAAGTTTCCTCTTCTTTGCTGTCAGTTCAGCATTTGTCTCCTCTTCATCCTCCAGTCTTTCATTGAGTTCTTTAATTTTAGCTTCTAGCTGGATTTTACTTTTAATGAGTCCTTCACATCTCTCTTCAGCATCAGCTAGATTTTCACTCTCCTGTCAGAACACATTGAAGGCGAATTATGTTTATCATAAAAATGACAAAAGACAGTTAAGACCCTTGGTGAGTGAAACAATACAGGGTTTTTTGAAACTAGACTGATGTGAAAGCACATGGCAACAAGTGACAAGTCCACTTGCACCAGACTGCTCTTGGCCATGTAATATTTTATCACCTTTTAGAACCTGACAGGTGCAATTTCACTCTCTGCTCAGCAGTATTCCAGAGAAAAGGAGTTTCCACAGTTTCAGTCCTGCCTCTGACAGAAAAGCACCCCTGCCCTGGCTCTGTATCATGAGGGAACAGCCTATATTTCATCCAGATTTGAGCAGCACTGTGAGGAGCACATTTTATACACTGGTGGTAGCATTGGAACTTCCTGGATTCTTACTGGTGTTAATGTTTGGAGTGTGCTTTGCACCTTGGTTAAGTGTAAGGGACAAGACCAGACACAAAGCAGTGGAGGCTTTGTCCCTGGTACAAGCCTGTTTATAGAGGGCAACGGAAAAGAGGAGAAAAAGAGCAGTAGAGGAAGAGGAAGTGGGGTGAATCTGAAAATGGAGGTTACTCACAGACTGAACCTGGAGCTGCAGGTCATTTTTCTCTTGCAGCAGGGTCACCATTTTCTCCTCCAGCTCCTTCCGCTTTGCCTCAGACTTTGCAAGCTCTTCCTTGGTTTTCTCAAACTCTTCCTTCATGGTGGCTATCTCCTTCTCAGACTCTGCACTCTTCAGCAAGGGCTTGATCTTGAAGAACAGCTTCATCCATGGCCAGTGTTTGACATTCATGAATGAACGAATGTTGTACTGGATGATATAAATAGATTCTCTGAAAATACATGAAACCAGTTTATGAGGGTGGCGAGACTTGGGCTGGAAACATACTCTGATTATTTGCCACACAGCATCAGCATTTACCTCAAGAACTTTTGCATGAGACTTTTTCCCCTCATCTCCTTTGCTTTTATTAAAAAGTCATTTTGAGGCCCTTACTGCAGAATGGCTGATTCAGTAGCTTGAATAATATCTATTATCTGAATGTATGAGGAGGAAATGCTACAAAACAGACAGACTTCTCTGGTATATTGTCTGGGAATCTCTGAGACTTTACTCAGTCTCAAGGAAAATGCATGTGCTCAGGTAAATACCAGAGTGAAAACTGATATTGTTGAAGTACTGCTGCTAAGACTAAAAATCTGGCAGTTACTGTCAATGGTGGAAACAGCAGCTTGATGCTTTCTGGGTCACTCAAAATAGCAAATACCATATTAGAAAATCTTAAGACAGAAACTGAAAAGAAAAAGGAAACATTTTTATGGAATTGAATGCAAAAGGATACTGTTAATGGTCACAGTTCCAAGGGAGATCAGACAATTCCTTGCAGAGAAATCCAGGGAGAGTTATTGAACTCTTAGAAACTATGCCTGGCTCAGGAAACACCTGAGCTAAATCTATGCTGCAGAGTATTAGAAATAAATGCAATTGTTTGGCAGAGGGTCCTGTACATTTATTGCTGATTGTTATATAAGCTGATTGTTTGTACGTGCTCTGTTCCCCAATAATTTCTAAGGTTCTTTCCCAAGGACTGCTTTTTGCCTGAGACAATATATTACATTGATGGACCTTTGGTCTGACACAGTACAATTGCTGGTACTTTCTTTACATTACCTTCTTTCATTCATCTTTTTAAATTCAGTTCTCATGAGGTACCCTCTGCACATAGCTTGTGTACGAGTGATGACGGTCACAAGCTTCTCATCTCTCATCTCTTCTAGGAGTCCCAGGAGACCTGCCTTGAAGAACACCTAGAACACAAAAAAGGGTCAAACAACTTGAGGCTTAGGCAGATACCTGGCCATTGACAGCTGATGTGGGGTAGTACAAGGTAGTTTAAGAAAAATGCCTGCAGGAGAAAGGTTTAAGATCTACAGAAATTTTCTGTCAGCATTCAAATCCTCAGTGTTCCTGTGATCCATGACAAATCCCTCTGTGTATGATCTAATCACATCGTTGCAGTGTTATTTGATGCCTGCTTCAGTGTAGTTTATGGAAAATTAACTCATCTCTGGCAGTGCCCAAGGCCAGGTTGGACAGGGCTTGGAGAAACCTTGGACAGTGGAAGTTGTCCCTGCCCAGGGCAGAGTGGTTGGAACCAGATTGTCTTTAAGGTCCCTTCCCACCCAAACCACTCTGTGATTCCATGATTCTGTGTCTGTTCAGCAATGTAGGCAACGGGTTTGTGTGCAGTGATGGCACTGACTGGGTTGTGCTGAACACAGAACAGTGCCTCACCTAACACTGCTTTGGATACGAAAGACAGACTTTGTGTGCTTAAATCCCCTGAGAGCAGGACTATCCAAACTTGTCTGAGCCCCTCTAACCTGCACTGATATAAATATTTTCAACTAGCCATGAGAAAGAAGCAGCAGAAAATCTAGTTGCAGCTATACTGGGTCATTCAGGTGCTATGGTGTTCCCAGGGCTGGCAGTGCTGCCCCTCACACAAGAACCACACAAATTTGTCTGTACTCCTCCTTGCTGATGGTGTGCTCTGTTTATAATCATCATGAAGGCTGATTTAGCATGCAAGAAATACTGTCAACAAACAAAATATTTTGCTTAATTATACCTACTCTTCCACAAGGACTTTACCTTGGTGTGGCCAAATTTATATTGGTTGTGGTCAACATCAATGGAGGAAAGAAGCTTTTCTGAAGCCTTTTTGCTGTCAATGAATTGGCCTTCTGGAATGGCTGAGGCATTAAGGATCTTGTACCTGTGGTGAGACAAGTGGCAAGAACTGGTTGCAAAGAGGGTGAGGAAAATAGGATCCATTGTATATCATGAAATACAGGAGCACTGAGCTGTCTGAAAGCAGCTGAATATGTCATCTGAAATCTGGACAGTATTGTCTGGTTGAACAAAACATGATGAAAAGGGGGCACATCTACTCTTTAGAGGAATCTGTTGGTTGTGTAACAACACCGTGTGCTGTTACCTGCAAAACTATGGCACATACTTAAGAGTCTCTGCAGGAATTAGGAAGAGCATAGAACATGTCAACCTCTTTTCAGCTTGTTTCATTGATCAGAGGAATGCCACTCAAATTAGAGTTGAAGATTAATTAAAACTACAAAGATCAGCTATATTCCAAAGGGAATGCAGATCTAGCACAGCTCAGTCTCTACAAGCTGTACCACTGAATGCTTGAGCGGATTGAAAATGACATGGTATTAATGTGGAAGTGCTAACAGCAGTCTTAGCATTTTGTTAAGGTAGCTAAATGATTAAGGTACTCCTATGTCATTGTACAGGACCATCTAATCCTTCTGAAGGGATTTCTTCCAATACATCAATGTGGATGTGTGACTGCACACTGGACCCACTTCTTTTTCTCAAGTCCACCTTGAAAAAGAATATGTAAAATCACGACAGTGATAGTAGTGCAGTGAGTTTATTTTTGGATTCCATTATCATTCCTAAAGCACTTTGTGGTTCTGGACCATGGCCATTATGGGTGAATTCCTTCATCTGTCACTTCAGATTAAAATTTGATGATTGAGACTAGCTAATCCCTTACTGAATATCAGGTTGCAGGACACATTCAGAGAGATCTTGGGTCCTTTTCACAGCAGTGCAGCATGGAAGATGCTACATTCAACTACAACAGCAGACAGTTCTGATTTAGCACTCTGTGGCAACTGAGCCCACATGAACCAGCTCAGTTGTCTCCATTTTAAAGTTGAAGAGAACAGGGCACACAATGCAGGCCAGAGACAGAGCACTGTGAGGAGGCTCATGTGGATTGACTTTGTACTCTGGAAGTCTTCAAAGAGTAGTCTATAATGGCACCTTACTCATCACACTGCAAGTGTTTAGGACTCTTTCAAGTCATTTGCATCATCTTGAAGCCAATCATCGGGCACTGGCTTCAGTTTGGAAATTGTGCTGGTTCTGATGTATCGAGAAATCTCTGGTCTGGTCAGAGAGGGAAACACTGGAGTGACCCCAAAACCAATGACTTGGTTCCCTCCAGTGCCACTGATCTGGTCTGACTGGGAAGGTGTCTCTGTGGTGTCACCAGACATGTCACCTGAGCTGTGTGCTTACTGAGGCCTTTCCCCAGCAGACAGTGAGTATTAACTGAGGACCTACCGTTGCTTAAAATCTGCATAAAGGATTCTGCTTGGAAACCCCTTCCTGCAAATTCGGATGCCTTCTAGAACCCCATTGCACCGCAGCTGATGCATCACCAGGTAATGGTCCATTGCACCTTAAACAAAATACATCCATCATGATTCAGTTTTTATCCCAAGGAATCTTCATACGTATTAGCATTTCAGCATTACCTCCTTTTTTTTTTTTTTTTTTAATTCAAGCAGCTCTTGATTAAAGATGCAAGAAGTGTGGATAGAACATGCCTTCAATTCATATAAGTTGTGATGAGTTGCATCAGTGAGCTTTACTAAGGATGCAAGGGCTAGCAGAGTTTGTGAAAAGGCATCAGGCCACATTTCTCAAAAAATGGCAGGATGGTGCTGTAGGAGACCAACTGAAAAAGCTGCAACACCATCAGCCTCCTCACTGGATGTAGGCAAAGGTGGCCCTGTGTAGTGTAGTGCCACCCAGACAAGGGATTTTCTAATGCTGTTACCCACAACAGAGAATTTTATCAGCTGTAACCAAACCCATCTTTATCACGCTCAGTTCTGTACACACATTAAGCAAAGATGGGTAACTGCTGTGGACCATGTAATGCTCAAATTGTTTCACAGTAGACAACACTAAAAGGTTCCCCTTGTTACTGTCTTGCAGGCCAGCCCCCAAAAGGACTTTAAGTGCAGGGGGAGCTATTTGGGAAGTTGGTGTGGAGGTTTAACAGGCCAATTCCTGTCAGTGCCAGGTCTTCAGACTATGAGGGTGGGCTTACCAGGTGTCTTGGTCTCGTTAGGAATCAGGCAACGCACAAAGTGAGGATGGGTACTTCTCAGGTTAGTCATCAGCTTGTTCAGGTTTTCCTGTCACAGGATGAAACAAAGGTTTCAGCTTCAAGCCAGAAAGTTTTGCATTCTCATTAAAATTCAGGGAGTTGTAGAATCACAGAATGGTTTGGTTTGGAAGAGGCCTTCAAAGGTCATCAAGCCCAGCATCCCTGTCCCAATTCCACTACCCCAGGTTGCTCCAAGCCCCGTCCAGCCCGGCCACGAACACTTCTAGGGATGGGGCAACCACAGATTCTCTGGGCAATCCATGCCAGAGCCTCCACACGCTCAGACCGATTTTTTTTTTTCTTATATCCAGTTTAAATCTACCCTCTTCCTGTTTAAAATCATTGCCTTTTGTCCTGTCACTACAGGCCCTGGTAAAAAGTATTTTTCTGTCTTTCTGATAAGCCTCCTTTTATATACTGAAAAACCAGAATAAGGTGTGCCTGGAATCTTCTCTTCCCTAGGCTGAGCAACCCCAACTCTCAGCTGTTTTTATAGGATAGGTGTTCCAGCCCTCAGACCATTTTGAAGAAGCATGGCTCATGTAAAAAGAAATTGACATACCCTGAACACAGCAGACACTGTCTGGAAAGAGCCCCCCTTCTTCTTAGCACCCTTCTTGCCACCACCACCAGCACTATCACCTTGGAAGAAGTAGATGGGAGGTGAACAGTTAGAATATGTACATTTTGTAGGCCTCATCTTCCTTTGGCCATGGACCAATAAAATACTTCATTTTAAAAGCTGACACTGCTCCCTGAGAGTTTAGTGAACTGCTGCTAGGTAGTTGTTGATCAGTGTGTGGGATATTTGATCTCAAATACAAGATTTAGGTTGCTGGTATGGAACAGTGTGGCCTGACCTAAGTTTCCTAACAATGTTCTCTGTTGTACTGAGAAAAAACCCCATTTCATTTTTTTCACAAACCCCCATTTCATTTTTTTTTTTTAATTAGGTGAAAGACCTAAAAAATGTGACAGCATTGGGCATCCATTTATCAGTGCAGGGAAGCCTTCTACAGAAAAATCTCCTAATCCAAAATTCAAGGTGAAGACCACAGTTCTGAGTATGACAGGAAGCAAATTTTAGTCTCAGGAATACGAGTCCAAGCAGCTCAGTGTCTTTCCATAGTTGCTATACCGTGAATCCAGTTAAATTGAGACTTTTAGAGGACTTCTAAATTTATTCTCTGTCTCTTTCTGTCACAATATCAGGACTGCTTATCTGGATGTGAAATCGTTCCATGGTCTCCTTTTAGTTCTTCCATTTTCCCTCAGAAGAACAAAATTCTGTCTACAAAGACTAAAATGCTTGCACTTTGCACATTTATTTGGCCCCTGTCTAGTGGCTGAGTAAGCATGCAGGTGATTCACAACAGTGAGGAAACATACACCTCCTGTCCCTTGGGTTTGGACTTGTTGTGTTTTACTTCTCTGTGCACATAAATGTGGTGTTTCCAACAGCATGTTGGTGTCTTAGTTTTGGTGTATCTGGATGCACACAAGAACAAGGTCACCTTAGGGGCTGGTAGCCTTGAGTATAGCACTGAGAGGAGAAGCAGAAGTAGCCTTTAGTTGATTTTTGCCTTATTGGCCATCACTGAAACAGCACTTACCTGCTTCTGCACCAGCATAGTTAGAGAAAAGGAAGGACAGCAGCTTCAAGGATGATTTCTGGTACAGCCCCACAACAGTTTCATTCAGAGGGTCCTTGTTCTTGTCAAGCCAGCCAGAGATGTTGTAATCCACTGTTCCAGCATAGTGCACCAGGGAGAAGTGGGCCTCAGCCTTGCCTTTGGCAGGCTTGGGCTTCTGGAAGTTGTTGGACTTGCCCAGGTGCTGGTCATAGAGCTTGTTCTTGAAAGAGGTGTCAGTTGCCTTGGGGAACATGCACTCCTCTTCCAGGATGGAGAAGATGCCCATGGGCTGGGAGAAATATGAATACATAAAGAAAGTGGTGGGGAGGGGAGCCATTACTGCTCCTCACTGTTCACCTCACTGTTTAAAGGCAGTTGTTAAAGTCATCAATTTAACATTGTGTAGGCATTCTCCCTTCCACCCCAGCCACATTGTTCAGGAAACTCTTGTTTGTGCAGAGACAGCCTGTTGTTCCAAAAGCTTTGGTTTTATAAGCTCCCTATTTTGAAGTTTTGGTTTTATAAGCTCCCTATTTTGGAGTGAGAATGTAATTCAAAAGTAATGCATCATTTTATCAAGAATGAGTGAACTAAAATAAATGATCGTAAAAGAAATTTAACTCTCCTACAATGAAAAGATTTTTTCCACCTTCTCAATGAGCTCAATGCAGGCAGCCAGGTCCATCCCAAAGTCAATGAACTCCCATTCAATCCCCTCCTTCTTGTACTCCTCCTGCTCCAGCACGAACATGTGGTGGTTGAAGAACTGTTGCAGTTTCTCATTGGTGAAGTTGATGCACAGCTGCTCCAGGCTGTTGAACTGCAAAGTCAAAACACCAAAAAAATGCCAGTTAATTTCAAGCAGCCCTCAGTGGGCACATACCTACAGTAACTCACATCAAAGATCTCAAAGCCAGCAATGTCCAGGACACCAATGAAATGCTGTCTGGGCTGCTTCGTGTCCAGCTGTTGGTTGATGCGAACAACCATCCACAGGAACATCTTCTCATAGACTGATTTAGCCAATGCACCCACTGAATTGTACACCTGTAAGAGGCACAGCCACGGCAGTATCAAATGTTGAGTTAGGTTTAAAGTTGAAAGAACACTCTGAAGAAATTGAAAAGCTGGTGAGCTGTTTATGTACCTGTTGGACATTTTGTCCTTTAGTTACGTATTCATTCCCGACTTTCACCCTGGGATAGCATAAGGCCTTGAGCAAATCAGCAGAATTCAGACCCATCAGGTAGCCAGCCTTGTCAGCCACTAGGGTCAGAAACAGCAGATGAGTCCAGTACAGACAAAGAAAAGAGTCCTGCTCCTGTGGGATGTTTCTGTTACAAGGAGTCTACTTTTGGCACAACCCAAATGCATCTATTATCAAGAGAACTCCTCTCCAGCCTCATGGAGAATACTCCCCTTGCTCCAAAGGCAATGTCTCAGCTGCAACACAATCCTGTGTCCGTGCCTGAAGGGCTGCAGCAATGCTTAAGTTATACGTCTTTCTGTTTCCTTGTAGAGCATAAATTAAATCACTGTCTTAGTGAAACTTGAAACAATCTTTAATAAAAATTAGTTTCTGGAAAGGGAAATAATTTCCAAAGTGTTGGGCACTCTGTGGGGTGGGGTTGCTAGCCCTCTGCTGGTGCAGTTCACAAGCAAACTCTGCAATCAGCCCTACCTTCTGTGCCGTCCGGCTCTGCCTGCTCCTCCCGCTGCTTCTGCTTGAATTTCATGTTCCCATAGTGCATGACAGCCCCTGTCAGCTTGTATATCCCCACCTTCTCATCAGGGCTGAAGCCCAGGATGTCCACAGCACTCTGCAGAGGCAACAGGCAAAGTTGGGAAAGCACAAAGGCTGAAGCACAAGGGGCAGGTGGGGTTTCTGTCCCTGCCTGAGCTGTGTCCAGCACAAACCCAGTCCTGTGACACCGGGCAGCAGAGCCCAGTGCTGGGCCTGGCTGGCCAGACCCCCTGGCTGCAGCTGGGCTGGCTGCAGGGCTGCTCTGCTGTGCTCTGCTCTGCTCTGCTCTGCTCTACTCACATCTGTCGCCAGCAGCTCCTCGCTGTCGTCAATGCTGGCAACCGTGACTTCTCCTTGGCTCACGTAGAGGAAGTCATAGGGGTTGGTGGAGATAAGGAGGAGATCTGCAGGTATGTGGGTCACCTTTAGTGGCACTGCAGCAGGTCACAGTGGGAGGAGAAACACTCACTGAGCCAAGCCCAGCACTGCTGGCACTCACCAATGAGCTCCGGCTTCTTATTGGACATTATCTGGTAAAAAATGTGGTAGCTCCTTTCGCTGGACAGCTGAAAAGTGACTCTGGATTTCTCCAGGAGATCTAACCAAAAGAGAGGCGCTGTTAGTCTCCTGATAAATTTGAGGTTGCAGAGGCACGAATTGTGCTTGCACTGACTTGCTCCAACTCACAGGTTTCGATGTCTGCAGAGGCCAGCTTGCCAGTGGGCCCGAAGTGAATCCGGATGAATTTCCCCTGTCAAGCAGTGCAGACCAAACCACTGGTTATGACAATCAATGCATGAGGCTTGCTTTAAGCGCCTTCATTGTTGCCTTGGAAAGGCTGACCTGAAACAGAGACTGGACAAAGCTAAAGTAGATATTTATTAAAAGAACATGAGTCTGACTAGGGCTGCACCCCGACAGACCCAAAATGACCACAAAATGGCCACCGGGGTCCCGAGGGTTTACATTTTTATAAGTTTTGGTCCATTTGCATATTGGGGTCTAATTGTCCAATTACAGCTCCAGGATTTGGAGTCCCATCCTTCTTGTTCCTCCCTTTGGTCCAATGTTGTTTATGCTTTTGGGCCTGAAAGTTGTCCTTGGTTTCCAACGGGAAAAGATTTGTTTTGTCTACCTCCTCTGTGAAGAGAGCTCACCTAGCACTTAATATGAGACTTAGAACTGCACACTTAAGCAGTATAGAATCTGAAATCATGAAAGCTAAAACTTAAAGCATCATCATTCCAACAAATCTGAAATGAACTCACAAAGCGTGAGGAGTTGTCGTTCCTCACAGTCTTAGCATTCCCAAAAGCCTCCAGCAGTGGGTTGGCCTGGATGATCTGATCCTCCAGAGTTCCCTGGTCACAGAAGAAAATGCTTCTTTATCACTTTACTACTCAGTACATAACAAATACTGCAAAAGGGATATCACGGATAATTTTTACATATCACACATGACTTAAACCTAAAAATTAACAGACTTCCTAATCACTCATCAGCCAACACTCATAGATATTGCCATTGGTTTCAAAGGGAAGAGTGCTGAAAGACAGATCTGTGTTTTGCTTGCTTCTTGTATCTGATACCACATGTTGGATATCACAAAGTCACTGCAGTGGAGTTCAGGGCATTTGAAACCTGTATGAGAGGTGTTTCTGCATTCCTGTTCACAAAAGTCTTGACAGCTAAAGAAAATGTGAGAAATCTGGAAATTTTTTTGAAGGTTGCACAACAAGCATTGATTGGTAAGAAACACTTAACAAGGGAGAATATAAATGTTTGTAGTTGCATTCAAACAACAGCAGCCTTTCAGGATGCAGGAATCCTGACATGCTTTGAAGACTGGGATGAAGCCTGACACTCAAATACCAAACTTAGATAAGCACAGAACAGAGATTTTTTTTTTCCCCTGCTGCATTACTGCAGAAGGAATGACAACATGTAAAGTTCTGATACTGTGTTGTATCTCTCTTGGTAAGTGCAAAAAATATTGAAGGAAAAAAGCTTCTGTGGCATTATGTCTCTCCTTTTCAGTGCAATACAGTCCAGGAAGCAGAGTCACTAATGTGACTCTAGCAAAGTCAATGTAACCAGAGCATGAAAGTGTAGCCAGGGATAATTTCCAAGACAGATGGAAAACCACGAATAAGGGGAAAAAAAGATAAATTGGTTTCTATCAGAAGAAAGGTGAGAGGCACTGTTTTGGTTACTGCATCTCAGTGCAGCCTTGAACACGCTGCAGGGGAGAGGCGCTGCCGTTCCCAGCGCTGTCTGCAGATGGCACGGCAGGTTTAAACTGGGCTTTGTTAGTCCGCCGTGAGGATGGACCTCTGCAATTAAAGCGGTGCAGTAGCATAGGAAGCTCGATATCTTTTTTTAAAAGAAAATATCCTAAAACCGTAGAATAACGGATCTTTCTGCTTTCTAAATGAGGGAAGGGAAAGACGAGGAGCGGAGCGGAGAAGGGAAGGGAAGGGAAAGGGAAAGGGAAAGGAAGGGAAGGGAAGGGAAGGGAAGAGAAGAGAAGAGAAGAGAAGAGAAGAGAAGAGAAGAGAAGAGAAGAGAAGAGAAGAGAAGAGAAGAGAAGAGAAAGAAAAGAGAAGAGAAGTGTCAGTACAGCTGACTACACCAAGACCAAGCCTCTTTTGATTGCACAGCTGTAACCAGGGAACTGAAACAGGAACACTGTACATGGATAACAATGTGGAAGAACATGGCAATTCTTTACACAAGCTCATTCTGGAGTCCTGTCTACAGGCTGGGTGACAAAATGCTGGAGGCTGAGACCATATTTTGGGGAAATGCTGTTATACACTTCCCTTATTCCTGCACCATTGCCTGGCATCTGATTTCAGCTTGTATCTGCCACTGAATGCTGGGCTACACAGAACCATCACCTGTTTTATTTAATGTTCTTATGAGGAGGAACACACTATGGTCACATAGACTGGAATGCTAAAAAAACTAGAGTATTCTGTGAATACTCAGAAGAGGGCAGAACAGATTACTGTCAGTCTGAGAGCCAGGTGATTTTCCTTCTATCACACATGGTCTGTACATGTCTCAGCTGTCTTGAAGCTTTTCTGAGATCAGTCCTGGCATAGTGAGCAGCTGATGAAAGCTGAGCCCAGGAGATTCTAACATGGTGCTGATGGAAAGAGTGCCTGTGATGAACCTGCCTTGGCCATAACAGCCCATCAATCACAGACACCTGCCTCTGAGTGAAAGAATATTCAGCCTTGGAATCTCCTTAAGCTCCACTATGCCCTTGGGTACTCAAATAACATGCTGACACATGTCACACGCTTTGATGAGCATCTCACAGGCTGTGGTGGCACACATTTGTGCCACAAGGGTGTTTGTTGCTTGCTCTGAATGCAGCCTGTGCCTTGCAAATGCACCAGTGGGCTCAGATTGCAGCAGCTGTGCTGCTCAGCAAAGGGACATTGAGGCATGCACTTTCTCTTCTGCAAGGATCCTTTCTGAGGTTACTTTCTGACTGTCAGGCAAGTGGCCCCAGCTGTCTCAAATCCAGCCCTGCTGTTCTGTTGACCACAGAGAGAAAAACCAGCTGGTGGAAACTACTGCCTGATACAATTGAAATGATGCTGAACTTCAGCACAGCCATTCTAGAGTCCAGAGTTCCTGCACTTCCCCTGTCAACAGGAATGAGCCAAGGACCAGGAATGGCACAACCATGTGCCAGTGGGAACTGACTGCTCTCTTTTCATGTGCAGCCACTCAGGTGCTGTGGATCTCAGAGGACACTGATTAATAGGTACACAGATAGACAGCCAGCACAGAGAAAGCAGCTAACATTATCTTCCCCTCCCTGGTAAAGACTCTCCTGTGTAAATGGAGGCTTTCCTACACTGACAAAATGGTTTTATAAGTAAGAGTTCAGCAGATTTGAGGCTGGGCATCAAGGGTAAATGAGCAGAGCTGTGCTTGGGTTGTCCATCCTGACTGTCTTCTCAGCTGCACAACACCTTTAGATAGTCCTACAACCCCAAAATACACATTGGTACTTTCTCCTCAGCAGGCACAGCGTGGGCAAATACTAGAAGGGAGGGCTGATGTCATACCTGCATTTTGCCGGGCTGTGGATCTTTCTTCTTCTCACCAGTGACTGCAATTGTTGCAAAGTACTGGATGACACGCTTTGTGTTCACAGTCTTCCCTGCACCGGATTCTCCGCTGTTGAAACCAAAATATTAATTATTACATGAAACAGGAGACATCATCACTCTTCTGTCAGCTTTGTCAGCATACCAGAACATACTCACGTGATAAGGATTGACTGGTTGTGGCGATCTGAAAGAAAAATCACAGAAAGAGCTGTTCAAATGAGATGTGGAGGGCATCAGTTCCTCAGACACAACTAACTGACTTCAAGGGAAAGAACTGTATTGTGTCAGTGTTTATCACTTTCTTACGAGATAAGATAAATGATGCATTAATACACGTTAGAGTGCATCTGGATTTTTTTTTTGCACAGACAGGGATGAAGTAGCCCAAATTTAACTTCAAGCAGTGATTCTTTACAAGGCTTCCCACTACTATTTTTTTTTCTTTTATGTATAGACCTTGGCTTAAATGCTGTTTAATTATAATCAGATTGTTTGCTGTGTTTCTCCTTTACTGTTTCTCTAAATTCCTTATAAGGAGAGGGGGCACAAAGCCATACAGCCAACTTCTGCTTTTCCTTCATTATCTGATAGCCCAGAGACCATTGAGATTTTCACGATCTGACCTTGCGTTGTGCTGCGGGACTACGGGACCAACGAGTAGAACCTAAAATTCCTTGACCAAATAGCCAGCCCTACGTATACCAAGGTTTTTCTGCTCTTGCCAAGTAACTCACCAGTTAGCATGAACTGATAGGCGTTGTCAGAGATGGAGAAGATGTGTGGAGGGGCCTCCTGGCGCTTCTTGCCTCGGTAGCCAGTCACCACCTCGGGGTTGTACACCGGCAGCCACTTGTAGGGGTTGACAGTGACGCAGAAGAGACCCGAGTAGGTCTGCAAGCAAGGGACACAGCACGTTGGCTTGCCCTGAGCCTGGCCCAGCACTTGCTGAGGCAGCCCAAAGGAAGCTGCTGCTGCCACTTACGTAGATCATCCAGGCTGCGTAACGCTCTTTGAGGTTGTACAGCACAGCGGGTTCGTGCAGGTGGGTCATCATGGCCATGTCCTCGATTTTGTCGAATTTCGGAGGGTTCATGGGAAAGACTTCATCATCCTTTACAGTCACAGTCTAGCAAAAAAAAGAAAAAAAAAAAAAGAAGGGAACAACAGGAGGAATCTAAAACAGGGAACTGCCGGAACTGGATGATCACATAGGAGTAACAATGGTGGCACTTACTGTGTCGTCATATTTTTTAACAGTGACTTTGCCACCTTCTTTGCTCTGTATGGTACCTTTCACATACATTTGCTTGTCATCTACTACAAAACAGGCCGACTTAGCATCAAATGGGCGATTCTGGGCTTCAATTCTCTCCTTCTCTGGCTTCCGTAAATAGGGAGCAGCTTCTCCAAAGATTGCCATCTCTGCATCTGAACTCATGTCTGCAGTTGCTCTGGAGGAATGCAGAAAAGTTGCAGAAAGTCTGTGCATTTGTAATTTACATTTATCCAGACAGTGGTCATGCTCAATGACTAACAGGAAGGGGAGGACTAATCAGGCACTTAACTTCTGCCTCAATTTTAATTGAAGTGAAGAAGTGCTAAGAAAGAAAGTTCCTTTTGTAGACAGATTGTCTTTGAAGACATCCCACTTAAACAGGCCTACGTGCCCAAGTGAGGGCAGAGAGAATATCAAGCTAGAAGTCTTCAAAAGCTGGTCCTGCTCTATCTGCACCTGCTATTCACAGAGCTGCACAACCACATCCTTCTCAAAGCCACATACACAAAGCCACTGAGATTATGTCATAGGGCATCAAAAATTTAGGCAAAAAGCTGAGTCTCCAGCTTCTGCTTGTGCGCCACGTTGGAGTGGTTTGGGTGCTATGACCCTGACTTTGCATGTAAAGCATGACCTGGAATGTTAGAGGTGGGCAATGGGAAGAAAACAGCCCTTCACATTCCACCTTTCTGGGGAGCTGTGGAGATGCCATGGTCAGAGCATGAAGCAAGCGGGTGGCACTTACCGTGAGATGCTGAGGTAACAAATCACAAAGCTGCCTTCAGCTGCAGCTCTTTATACGTTACCTCCTGCCCACACAGCACTCGAGTGCTCTATTTTTGGTCAATAATAATTTACTCTTTAGTTGTAAACGTGTTGTAGCTCTGATCTCTCTGCTAATTACTCAGAGACAGGGTTGGTTTAAGGTTGTATGGAGTCAGCTGCACTGACCTGTCCTTTTCACATTGATCTGTGCCAGGATGGAGGATGGAGGAACCCAAAGACAGTTCTGATAAAGCCAAATAAGGCAACACTTGGCTCTGCACTGCATGGGTTTGCCTCAGTCAGCAGGATGGGGTTTTTCTAATTGTGCACAATTACTCCTTGAAGGATATGATATTAATGGATGCCCTCCTATCCTCCCTGTTTGTCTACACATGCTGCTAGATAAGAAGAAAGATTTATTGAGGCAAAAGGTTTTATACCATTGTGTGGGGTGCTGGCAAGCCTGAAGCCAGCCTCGGTCCTGGGGCAGAGTGAGACAACTGCCAGCTCATGGACCACAAGGGAGACTTGCATTCCTGGCCTGTGGGTTTGCAAGGCACGCTCAAGGTCTCAGCCTGCAGGAAGGTGCCTGACTTTTGTACCACCCCACTATCCTGCAGGGTTGTCATGGAGCAGGCTGGATGTCAAACCAGAATCACCGTAAATTGCTCTTTAAAGGAAGGTGGAAGGAGAGTGTCTGCTCCTGTGAGATTAGCTGTTTAAGGACTGATTTTGACACTGCAAGGGACAGTAAGATAGGGAGGAATAATCTGAGAACATTCTGGGACAAAAACCTGCCTGACGAATGGTAAGGGAGGAGGTGATGTGACCCAGACCTGGTCAGCCACACTGCTTGGTGAACACATTCAAAAGTGGAAAAAGTAACAGTCTTGAGGTTCTATGGAAAATACTCTCACCACACAGTAATTTTGTACAGGAGGTGCGGTGGCAAAGAAGATTTGTCATCATTACCTCATTTTTCTTTATTTTAGGGCAGAAGAAACTTTCATCAGAAAATTATTTAAACTTTAGAGGCCATGAAATCTAACCACCTTTTTGTGGCATGGCCCAGTCTCCTCTATGGGAAGAGATGGATTGTCAGATCCATTGTTGGCATTGCTTCATGTCATTGCTTCATTGCTTCAATGATGTCTTTGTTGTCCTGACTCAGTCTGGGGAACATCCTTGGTGCATTTACAGAGTTCTCCTTGGCTGTTTGTTTTGGATTATCTTCAGGGTGCCCATGATTTAGTTACACTAGAAAGCAAAGGCATCTGTACTGGATTCTGCAAAAGCAAATGAATTCCTGCAGTGTTGAGAGGAATCCTATTTAGGCCTTTTCTCTTGCTTTTTGAGTCCTTTCTAGAATGTTTTTCAATGCTTTTATTACTTTTTCTTTTTTTAATCAGAGTCATTGACAGTCTTTTCCAGTCTGATCTGAAGAATGAGCACAGATGCTCTCTGAAATGACAATGACACCACTCAGATGTGGAGATAATATTATTATTATTTATTTTATTATTACTAGTTATTATTATTAATATTTATTATTTAAATGTTTGATACACTGCCAATTGCTGTGTATCAAACATTTAAATCAGCTTTTAAATTTGGTTGCAACAGCAGAATTGCAGGCACTTTTTACATTTTAACAGTCTCAAGACCTGGTTTGGGTCCCTCACATGTATTACAGACTGTGTTCTTCGTTATTTGCTATGTGTACTTATATTTGCATTTTAATTATGTGCATCTTTAGCTTAAGCATAACTATACTGGAACCATGATTACTCTTTGAGAGTATGTGTTTTTTTACATTTGACTCACCTAATTCTTTCACAGTCAAAGTGATTTTACATTTTCTCCTTGGTGAAAACCAGTAAAACAGTATGTAGTGAAGAACTAATCCTTTACACTGGCACACTCAGCCACTGGTGACCCCACACACTCAGAATCATTTTGACATCTGTCAATTCAGAAAAGTGTCCTTGTGAGGTTTGCAGAGCATAAGCAAGGTTTTCCAGCATTTCTCAGCATCTCTTGTAGCCCAGGGTCAGGTCACAGCCATACAGGTCCTGCAGGAACTCTAATCTGGTGCTGCTGACAGGAAATGGGAAGGGAAGTCGTGCTCTGGGGTACCCTCCTCACACAGGGTATTATGGAGCAATGGACAAACTCAGGAGCAGTCTGAGGAGGAACGTTTTCTAGATAAGACAGATCCATATTGGCTTCTTCTCTTTGGTTTCTAGAGCATATAATTATCTTTAAAGATGGTTCCCAAGTTCCTGGAGAAGTGGACATCAGTGTTGCTCCCAAAGGAGAGTGTCCCCTCTTGGTAATCATCCAATTGGCCCTTATCTTGTAAGAACAAGTCCAAAGACAGGGAAAGGATGTCTTTGAACATCCTCTTTTGGGAGCATCCCAGTAAGGCACTGAGGAGCTAAAAATCTCGGGGGTCTCAATATCTGCCTTACTTCACATTGTCTGAATGGGGGAATAACATTTCCTTTGGGCAGACAAAATTTTAAAGACTTCTCTTGTAGCCAAGTAAAAATTTTCTCTTCTAGTTGGACAAACTGAACCTGTGAGGTTTATTTAAGGTGAAAAAACAGTTAACCAAACGTGTTGCATGTAAAGACTCAGAAACATTATGTAACATTATGGGAAGATTTGTGGAAAGCACATTTTAAGTCAGTTCAGGTAAACATTCCAGGTAGGTGCCAGGTAAGTTTTAGAGGTAGTGGACATGCAGATAAGTTATTGATGTGATTGGTCCATTGTCTATCTTGATTATTGTTTTGTTGCTCATATTACTTAGTGCATATATATATATATGTATGTAGAGGTGAATGTATCAAAAGCCATAAGCATGGAGATTTTTACAGCAATTTTTCTGTCAAGGAAAGGATCACACATTTATTGTGTCAGTCTCTAAACATGTCTTGTGCCAGCAGATTCATCTGCATGGTTTCTGTAAGTTGTTATTCCTGGAATTCTATTAATTCTCCTGTTTGCTAATGTTGGTCAATCACAAATGTCTTCAGGAGTTCTTATCATTCTGGATCTGTCAAACTATATGATACATGAATGTCAGCCTGTCTTGGGAGCTGAAAGGTTAGACAGCATGCCAAGCAGAACCTGACAGATTTGTTCATTTGGTTATCTAATTAATTCTTTTCTCTTTGTGGATGGCAGAGCGTTTGTTTCCTCTGTGCTGTGCCTCTGGCAAGACTCAGGGTGCACACCACACCTGTTCTAGCACTAAATAGCTTTGATCCTATGACAGTTACCCAGCAGCTCTTCCAGTGGATGCTCATGAAGAGATAATTTTCCCAGTACAAGTGGTCAGGGAAGTGAGGCTTCCACACTAGGTGCCCGAACCACTGACAGATGAGCTGCTGTACCTGCAACTATCTGACACTTTGGGGACAGATGGACATTTTGGTCTAAACTAATATGGCTATTCTCATATTCTCCCCCTTTCCCTGGGCCTTCAGGGACATATTTGTTCCTGATACCATCACCTTTCAGACCTTTTATCTCTCTGTCTTTACGGGTTATTGTGTTGCTCTTGTTACAGCACAACAGGAAGAGTGAAAGGGGGCGAGGGGAAACTATCTTCTTGTTGTCCCCCATCAGTTCAAAAAGATTCTGAAAATGCAATTTTTTTGAGGGTTTAGCCTCCATGTAGGAGCCTTCCATTACATCTGAGGCAAAGTTGGCTGGCCTTTAAGATCAATAATCTGACGGAACGAGAGGACACAGTCTGCACCATGGGAAATAGAGGTTAGATATTAGGAAAAAGTTCTTTACAGAAAGGATGATAAAATACTGGAATGATCTGCCCGGGGAGGTGGTGGAGTCACCATCCCTGGATGTGTTTAAAGAAAGACTGGGTGTGGCAGTGGGTGCCAGGGTTTAGTTGAGGTGTTAGGGCTGGATTGGACTCCATGATCTTGGAGGTCTCTTCCAACCTGGACATTCTGTGAGTTAATCTGCATTAACAATTCTGTAAGTTTGGATTTTATCCTTCACTGTTCATGCAGGTCTCTGGAGACCATGAAGATATTCTATGATAAGCATTATTAGTGCTCATTCACAGGATAAAGCCTGCTCCCTGTGATTTAAATTGTGTTTTAGGGAACTGGTTCTAGGGGAAAGTTCTAGGGGACTGGAGCAAAGGAGGAGAAGAGACGTCATTCCCAAGGTCCATAACTGTCACATGGGTCACTGAGATTTATTGCCATGGTAACCCCACAGTTTAATTTGGGTGGTGTCCTGTTTTATTGAAAGCTTTTTGGTGTTCAGTCTCCTATTCCATGGACAAAGAGCAAGAATTCCTCTGTAGCTCTTCTCAGGTTAGACATGATGACTTTTAGGCTCAAATGATCATTGTTGCCAGAAACACTGCATATACGTGGAGAGCTGTATACCTTCAAATAAACTTTTGTTCTCAGCAAATGTTCCTGCATTTAATAGAAACAAATGTATTGAGGTTTGAAAACATGCACTTTGATCTTTTGAGTCTGTCTTTAAATGATACTCTTTTCTAATGAAAGCACAAAGATTAATTTATGAAAAGGGACCAGAATGATAGCCTAAACTTGTCAAAAGTGTATGCTGATTTCTGCATCTCTGAACATGAGTTTGACACTGCACCAAGGCCAAATAGAATTAATGACAATCTTTGAGGGATTCCTTTCTAAAAATATATTTGCAAGCTTCTTTTTCACAGCTGTCACTTATCCCCAGCTTAGAAAAGCTTCTGTTATAATACTGGAACATGGGCACTGAAGATATCTTTCAGCTAACTACTGAACACTGCAAGTTAGTCAATGATACATACTGTATATTTTAGGGGAAAGGGGATGTCTATCCTAACTTTATCCTTCTTTCTTCCCCCAGCATAAACCAGTGGCATGATCACATCTTCAGGTTGTTTCAGCAGTTGCAAGGTTGGCATCAATCCATATTCTTTGCAAATTACTGACTATTTATTACCCTGTGGACTGCACAACTATTTCACCTTAAATGACAGATCTTCTTCCTTATGCCCTTTTGGAGGCAACCAACCTGAAAACAACTCATTACAAGGCTATTATTTGTACCTTGCCATTGTTAAGCCAACAAAACACTTTTTTTTCTTGTTTTTAACCAAGTCATTCTGGTAGCAAAAACAGAAGTAGAGGTAGAAGCAATTGAAATAATACATATTGTTTGCTCCCACTTACAGCTGATCTCATATCTGTACTGTCTCCTTGTACAAGAGCAAATTATGCTGCATATTTGGGGTTTTATCTAGTAGTAGCAGAAAAAAACTGTGTTGAGATAAAAATGGCTTGACTTCCATGCCAGAATTTTTCTGCTAATTAAATGATGAGGATTGTACATCCTGCCAGTTGCCAAGTAGTCAACAGAAATAGTCAGTTACGAGTGGCCAAGATCAGAGGGTACTTGCCCAAGGTTTCCCTAAAAGCATGGAGATGTTACATCTGGACTACTGGCTGTAGTGTGTGAGCCCTTCCTAAAGTTGCCTTGCTTTTGGAGATCTGGAAGATGTCTAGTACAATGCTAATTTTTGAAAAGTGTTTCAGGGAATGGTGGCCCAGTAGACCTGGTGCCAATACTAGGAAAAAGTAGAAGCTAATAGTGATTGGAATTTGAGGACACAGTGATTAATAAACATATTAAGCAAAACAGCATTTGTAAAGGGAAGTAGCATTCCACAAACCTAGTGGAGAATCAAAGATATGTGGATAGGTGGCAGAACCAGATGGTACTGTCTTAATTAAAATCTATAAGTCATGTGAGAAGGTATATCACCTTTCTTAAAGAAGCTCAGTCTGTGTCTGTGATGTTATTTAAGATAGTTTGAGAAGTGATCCTGGGCAAGGACAGGCTGATAATCCTGCTGCAGATGCATGAGTGTCCCTGGGGATGGTGTCTGAGTGTCCAAAGTGGCTTGATCTGAAGCAAGCCCCAGGAGCAGCTTGGGGGGAAGCTCAGTCCAGCAGCTCTATTTATGTGTCTATTGCATTAGGGCCCTCCTTGGATCCTCTTTGTCCTTGATGAACCTCACAGCCCTACTCAGGAATGTCCCCTATACCCTTGCTGTCCTGCACAGAGCCTGCTAGCAGGTTATGAAACAGCCCTCTTGTGTACTCTGTAGGGATTACCAGGGCATCAGGGGGACCTTGCCTGCTGCTAAGGACTCCTCTGCTTTTTGTAAAATATATTCTGTATCTGGGACATCAACACTGTGCTTTGCTGGAGCTGTTTCAAAGCAGGCAGCAAATGCAGTGTGGAGGAGTGAACCTGTCCCAGCAAAGCTGCTTCTCCCTGTTGCCTTCTGGTTGCCCACATCAGCCTCACCCTTCACCTGCAGTCCTGCCAGCAGCCAGGTGCAGAGCTGGGTCACTGGGCTGGTATCAGGGCTCTGCTCTTGTCATGGCCACTTCTCACTGCCTCAAGAGTCATCCAGTCCAGAGCTGCTCTGAAGGCAGCTCTGTGGAGCCAAGCTAAAGCCAGCTGCTGCAAGGACTGCTCATTTCCTTGCTTTGAAAATTTCTGGCAGGATGGGTACAGCAAAGAGTGACATTTGTGAAACGTGCTGTACTTCCCTGGTTTTCAAAACAAGCAGAAAACTCCATACTGTCCTTTTCTTCCACATTGAACAGGCAAGACTCTGCACCTACTCTTTTTAGCTACCTTCCCTGCCTTCCCAACTAAAGTATTTTCAAGGAACTTCAGGATAATTTTGTAACAGCAATTCAGCAAGCTCAGACTTTTGGGGGACAACATAACATGATGGATCAGTTAACCTGAGAGTGACATGACTGCTGCAGTTCTACACCCTCAGGTCCAGCCAAGACGGCAGATGTGTTCCCAGCCAGACATCTACACAGAACATGTGTACATCCTGTGGGAGAATCACACAGCTGTGCTCTGAGGTAGGAAAAAAAACAACATAAAAAGTAGGAAGTGGGACCCCAAAAACCTGAACAGTTCCTTGGCAGATAAGAGGGTGTCTGAGCAAGTAGGCACACATTAAAACAGGAGTATCTGTGTGGTACAGAAGTTGCATGCCTATTTGCCAACTTTTTCTCTCCCCAAAGGGAACTCAGTAGCAATCCTTTTCACAGGTGGCAGTCAATCCCACAGACATCTTCTCTCAGGTGTCTGACATGTGACTCTGGGAACATTTTTGGAGGTGTCACGACACGCTGCTAGGAATCCAATCAGGGCAAGCTGTCCTGTAAAGCTGCAAAGTATTTATCAAAGCCTTGAAATTGAACACTGAAGAGTCACTACTTTTGACCTTGATTATGTATCAGTGATTAAAGAATAACACCAATTTTCATGAAACTGGATCTCTGCTCCAAAAAAATAGCTTTGGAAATTATATGAGTGAGAGTATGTATGCATATAGATATAGATATAGATATAGATGATATAGATATATATATAGATATAGATATATAGATAGAGATAGAGATAGAGATAGAGATAGAGATAGAGATAGAGATAGAGATAGAGATAGAGATAGAGATAGAGATAGAGATAGAGATAGAGATAGAGATGATATAAATGCATGTGTGTGTGTGTGCATACATGTATATATGTATGTGTATGTATATTAACACACATGTATCTATATGTATGCGTAAACTGCCTTCCCAGGCACATCTGCAGGCTGGGTGAGGCATGAACCAACAGCAGCCCTGAGGAGAAGGACTTGGGAGTGTTGGTTGACAAGAAGCCCAACATTCCCTGGCCATGTGTACTGGAATCCAGAAACCCCCTGTGTGCTGGGCTGACCCCCCAGCATGGGCAGCTGGTCAAGGGGGGCATTGTGCCCCTCTGCCCCTGTGCTCAGGTGAGACCACACCTGCAGAGCTGCCCCAGCACAGGGAGGACCTGGAGCTGCTGGAGAGGGTCCAGAGAAGGCCATGGAGATGCTCCAAGATTTGGAGTCCCTCTGCTCTGGAGCCAGGCTGGGAGAGATGAGGGTGTTCACCTGGAGAAGAGAAAGCTCCAGGGAGACCTTAGAGCCCCTTCCAGGGCCTAAAGGGGCTCCAGGAGAGCTGCAGAGGGACTTGGGACAAGGGCCTGGAGTGACAGGACACAGGGAATGGCTTCCCACTGAAAGAGAGTAGGTTTAGATTAGATATTAGGAAGCACCTGTGACGATGCTGAAGCTCTGGTACAGGTTGCCAAAGAAGCTGTGGCTGTTCCATCCCTGGAAGTGTTCAAGGCCAGGCTGGATGAGTTTGGAGCAACCTGGTCTAGTGGAAGGTGTCTGTGATGGTTCAACCCATCCCAGGAGATGAGAGTAACCCAGGTTCTTGTTAATAGATTGCTTGGAGTGCATTAGCATGAAACGATACTGAATGATCAATGTGATTTTTAAGAGGTGACCATGGATGTTTGATGATATCCACAAAGAATGAAAACTCACATTTTGAGCGAGGCCCCGCTGGGCAAAGTTATCAGGATTACGCTGGAGACTTCAGAGGAGGTAAGTGTCTGCCTGACCAGTCTAGAAAATTCAGGGTAGTTTTGGAAACAGAATATAGACAATAACCAACTCACTATATGAGGTTGCTGGTTATGTTGCCCTGAGAATGTTGGTTTGCACATCATTTTCATGAAGTGTGAAGTTGAAAGTAGATCTCATTCTAGGTTTAAATGTCCTCTAAATTATGTTCTAAAGTGGCTTGAAGGATTGAAGAAATTCAACTTGAAGTAAGGTCTTGCAAAGAAGACACAAGAATTAAAAGACTAATCAAAGATTAAGTGGGAGTAGGAAGGAAGGTGTAATACATTCTTATTGTTTGGACAGAACATTTGAGATATTATCTATTATATTCCTAAAGCAACAGTTATAAGGGATAAGTACATTATGTTTCAGAGAAAAAAAATATTTTCTTAGCTAGGGAAGTATTAGATGAAATTTCCTGGTGAAAACAAAGCAGGATGTCTGATTACACCACTTTAAAAGTGGCTGAAACACTTTGAAAATAGTGAAGAAAACCCCTTTTTGGTTTTTTTTGAAAAAAGTTTTTTTTTGAAAAAACTGAAGCAAGATTTTTAATTGAATAAATGAGTTTAAAATAAGCAAGGTAAAATGTAATCCTTAGAAGAATTCAGGGTAATGATTAAAACGCAACACAACTTCTCATTATTTACATGGCATAAGCTCTACAATTTTTATTATGTAGGCATTACTCATCTACAGATTAACGAAGGACAAAGCATTGACTACAAAACGAAAGTGATAGAACGTCACATTTTGTGCAGTTCTCTCACTTTACACCACTGGAGGCATTTACTCTTCACTTTCTGCCTTCTTGCCGATTTCCCTGCTCTTGGCTCGGAGCTTGTTGACCTGTGACTCTGCAATGTCAGCCCGCTCCTCGGCTTCCTCCAGCTCGTGCTGGATCTTGCGGAACTTGGAGAGGTTGACGTTGGACAGCTCCTCCTGGGGACCGGAAGAAACATGAAACAGGTTTTAAAACAATTCCACCGTAACAATGCTAGGTGAAAATATGAAATAAAGAAAGTAAAACGAAGCAGAGAGCTACTACCACAATGTTGACCTGGGTTCAAATAGAGCTACACAGGGGAAAACATCAACAGAGAATCCCACATCCACCTGGATAAAGACTGACTGAACACAGTGATACTCACAGCCTCCTCAGCTTGTCTCTTGTAAGCTTTCACCTTAGTTTGCAGCTTGTCAACTAGATCCTGCAGCCTGAGGACATTTTTCCTGTCTTCCTCAGACTAAAGAGAATGACAAGACAGAGAAGCACCTCTTTTACCCTCCTTTATATGAAATAGTAGCATTTCTATTTGACATTACTGCCCAGTAAGACAGAAGTGATAAGATGGATATTGTTAACCTGACTAGAAAGGTAGTAACTTTCTGGTGCTTTCATTATTTTCCTTTTTGTACCTGTGACAGGGCTACATTTTGGGTTCCAGGAATAAGAGTGTATCAACATGAAGAAGATTCCTGCCTTACCTGGTAGGTCAGTTCCTTCACCCTGCGCTCGTACTTGCGCACGCCCTTGACGGCTTCAGCGCTGCGCTTCTGCTCAGCATCAACCTCCCCTTCCAGCTCCCGCACCTGCAAGGACAAGCCCATCCCTGCAGCTTCCCTGGAAATGTCTCTCCAAGGACACGCTCACTCACACACAGCCCCAGCCCTACACACCCTGGCCTCCAGCTTCTGGATCTGCTTCTTCCCTCCCTTCAGTGCCAGCTGCTCGGCCTCATCCAAACGGTGCTGCAGGTCCTTCACTGTCTGGTCCAGGTTCTTCTTCATCCTCTCCAGGTGGGCACTGGTGTCCTGCTCCTTCTTCAGCTCTTCTGCCATCATGGCCGCCTGATCAGATCAAAGGGTCAAAGCCATTTTAGGACTGGAGATATTTTGGGGAGACTACATTCACCATCAGCAATGGCAGGAGTGTCCAACTCACATCTGTGATGGCCTTCTTGGCCTTCTCCTCGGCATTGCGAGCCTCCTGGATGGTATCCTCCATTTCACTCTGAATCTGGGAAATGTCTGTTTCCAGCTTCTTCTTGGTGTTGATCAAGCTGGTGTTCTGTTGAGCAGCATCAGAGGTTTTTGTAAGTTCATTATTTGAAACCAAGAACATTACAGAATTTTCAAATATTTAAGACATCATTATGGGAATAATCAATACCGGATATTTTTTTAGTAACATTTCTTGTCACTGGGGAAAAAAAATTGTTTTGATTTTTTTTTATCCAACAATTAATTTTATTAATTTCAAAAAGTGCTCAGAAATGTAATCTGTGCCACATCTCGTCTACCAAAGCTGGCACAGGAAAGTAACAAAAACAGAGTCAGGGAAAAGTCAGTGAAATGCTTCCTCTTCAGAATTAGGGAAGAGGAATCCATTCTCAACAACTGAAAAGAGGAAAAATTTTGAATGTAGATGGGATTAATCCCTTCCAGAATAATTTCTTCACTTTCCATAGATTTCAGCACTTGGCTGCTTGATGACTGTTATGACACAGAGCTCATGTCAAACTCCCCGTGATAAATACAAATCAGAGCCAGGAGTTCATCCCCGGTTTCTTGCTAGTAAAAAAGTACATGAGGATTCCTAAGTGCTACATTTCAGCTGAACAGGAATGAATGTTGCTATGGTCTCAGAGTTCCATCCATTCTCAGAAAACTTGGCACGTCCCTGTGAATAAAGTGTCTGAGAATGCAAATGAGGTGGAAGCACGTTTGTCATTGCATGCAGCCTGGGAAAACCACCAGTGCACACATTTTTTTCAATAAATCGAAATTGAGATTTCTTTTAGTAACATGGTGAATACTCCTGAAAAGAGGACAGTCTTCCTCCAAGTTGAGAATCCAATGGTGAATGGAATAAAGTATAAAAGTGCTCTCCCAGTTACCGAGAGTACCATTCCTCACCAAATGACCTCACCTGACTATGGAGGAGCTGCACACGCTCACTGGCATCCATTAATTCCTGCTCAGCCACTTTCCTGGACCGCTCTGTCTGCTCCAGGGCTGCCCGGAGCTCCTCAACTTCAGCCTGCAGCAGGTTTGCTCTGCGCTCCACCATGGCCACCTGCTCCTTCAGGTCCTCCTGTGACCTGAGGGCATCATCCAGATGGATCTGGGTGTCCTGTAGAGTTATTGAAAGAAATGATAAGCAGATTAAGAGCTCCTGTGGACTGAAAGTATTAACCAAGATGGTTCTATGTAGGCAATTTCTGTTCAACAGACCTTAAGCACTCCCTGTGTATTTCTCAGGTTCTTCTGTGCCTCTGCAGCCTGGCGGTTGGCATGGCTCAGCTGTATTTCTATTTCATTCAAGTCTCCTTCCATCTTCTTCTTCAGCCTCAGGGCTTCATTCCTGCTCCTGATCTCAGCATCCAGAGTGCTCTGCATGGAGTCCACAACTCGCTGATGGTTTCTCTTCATCTGTTCGAGTTCCTCATCTTTCTCTGCTATCTTCCTGTCAATCTCAGCCTTCACCTGGTTGAGCTCAAGCTGCAGGCGCAGGATCTTCCCCTCCTCATGTTCCAGGGAGGCCTGGACAAGAAAAAATAAGAATACTTTTCATGTGACAAATGTTGAACCTGAAGCTCTGAGTAAAAAAGAGTGCTGTGTTTTAATAATATCCCTACTTTTATAAGACCTCTTCTCCTATTTTGTCTGGGAATGAGATAAAAAAGATAGAGATCAAAGACTTGTAAGTGAGCAAGAAATAATGCTGTGTACCTCAGCTTCCTCCAGAGCAGCCTGGATTTCAGATTTCTCCTGCTCAACCTGCTTCTTCACTTTCTCCAGCTCATGAATGGCTTTCCCTCCCTCGGCAATCTGCTCCGTGAGGTCGGAAATCTCCTCTGTGGGAACAAAGACCAATGGCATGGTCAGGCACAGAGCAGAATGGCAAGGGCCCTGTCCCACCAAGGTGACAGGCAGCTCTGCAGACCTGCAGGCACAGACCTGTGAAGAATGGTGATAATGGCTGCTAGTGAGCAAGGCCAGTGAGGAGCAGAGGGCCAGGGACTTACGCTGCAAGTTCTTGTTCTCCCGCTTCATTGTTTCCAGGTGGTCCAAGGACTCCTCATAGGCATTCTTCATCTTGAACAGCTCCGTGCTGAGAGAGCGCGACTCCTTCTGGGAGGCCTCCAGCTCAGCCTGCGTTTCCTCATACTTCTGCTTCCATTCTGCCAGGATCTGAAGACAAACAGGGTGTGAGTCGGGCTGTGGCCACCACGGGGCATGCTGTGGCCAGCAGTGCTGGTGCTGGGGGCCAAAAGACCTTGTCAAAGTTCTTCTGCTTCTTATCCAGAGCAGCACAGGCAGCATTGGATCTCTCCACATCAATCATCAGGTCCTCCACTTCATTCTGCAGCCTCTGCTTTGTCTTTTCCAGGGAGGCACATTTGGCATTGACAGCCTCAACATGTTCCTCTGCATCCTGCAGGCGCTGGGCCAGCTTCTTCCTGGGAGGAGAGAAGCACAGTGGCGCATTAGAGCTTAGAATGGTATAGGTTCTATACTGTCATGAGTTTATCACTTTGGAGGTTTTGATCCAAATGCTTTCCACAATGTTTTTTATTGTCAATGAGTACATGCAGCCAACAAGATCTATCACTTCTGTGTCTTCTCACTTATGGAAGATTAGGCCTGTCTTAGCCCTTCTAATTCTAAAGCCTATGTTTGCCCTTCCAATTTCTCTCTTTTTCTCTCCCTCCCTCTCTTCCCTTTTTTAAAAAGATAGTATATCTTTGCCTTCATCCCACTCTTTTCTTAACCTACTCTCAGAGTTTCCAATTTCCCTTCACCACTTTCAGTCTTCTCCCATCATTTGCCATCCTGCTTCCCCACGTACTTGGCCTCCTCGAGCTCCTCCGTGCGCTGAATCGCGTCCGTCTCGTATTTGGTTCTCCACTGGGCCACTTCACTGTTGGCCTTGGACAGGGCTCGCTGCAGCTCCCCCTTGGCCTCCTGCTCCTCCTCATATTGTTCCCGGAGCAAGTCACAGTCATGGCGAGCGGACTGCAGGGCGTGGGCCAGGGCGTTCTTGGCCTTGGGGAAGAATAGCAGTGTGACAATGAGTGGAAATACCCTGGGAAATCTCCTGTCTGAAATGCTGATGGGCACTGATTCTGCTAGGAGTAATGGCAAGCTACTGAATGAAAGTGGAAGGCCTGGGAATTTGCAAAACAACATATAGACTGTGGGGAAGGAGGAACAAATCTAGTATGAGAAGGTTTGCATTGTATTGCCTAAGTGGTTTTTTTCTCTTCATCTTGTTGATTCTGTAATTTCATACGTATCTAAAGCTCCTCCTAGAAAGAAGGAATCCAATGGACAACTCAGAATTTGCAGTGCCTTCTTACCTTTATCTCTTCCTCCAGATGCCTTTTGAGTTCCTCAATCTGTTGGGTGAAAGCCTGTTTGCCTCTTGACAGCTGAGAAATCAGAGCATCTTTCTCATCTACCTGGCGTGAATATTCACCTGGGAGTGTTCAGATGAGCAAAAAAACCTTGTTATGACTTATGTAAAAGTATTAATCTTGATAATAAATGCCCATATAAAAATATTTTGAGCTAAACAAAATTTTACTTCTTTCTTGGATTCCTAATCACTCATACCTACCCACATTTCTTAGAGGCTAGAAATGACCTGTCATGTAAAATCCAACCAGCCTTACTCTATGATTGCATTAGCCTTGAGTTAACAGAATGGGTACTACAGTGCTGTCCAGAGGGATTATAGCCCATGGGACTCTCAGGAGGTTTAACAAGGCCAAGCAATCCAGGCAAGGCCTCGTGTGCTGAGTAGAGGGAAGGATCACTCTCTGCTAACCCATTGGCAATGCTTCTCCTAATGCAACTCAGGATTCTCTCAGCATTCCATTGGCCATCTTCATCACAAAAACACATCTTTGGCTCAGATTCAACTTAGTTCGTTTCAATCCTCCAAAATTCCAGGTGATTTTTACTTTTTTTTTAAAAGGACCCAGGTAATATACAGTATTCTCTTAAAAACGTCAATGTCCTACCGGATTCTGTTTGTAGCCGAGCTCTTTGAGCACTTATGTCATTAATTATGCGCTGCTGTTCCTCCTCCTTTGTCTTGATCTCACTGAGTTGATCTTCTAGGGAACGACACATCTTCTCCAGATTTGCCTGTTTGCATGAGGAACGGAAGGAAAGATGTTTAGTGGTTCAACTCATAATTTGTGAGAATATGAAATCTTATTAAGGACGAAAGAATGATTCAGAAGCCAAATTTCTGGTAACTGATATATATTTCTATGAACTTTGTGTCCCCAGTTCCAACAGCTGTATATTCCATGCCCATTGCAGGACAGATGAAATGAGAGGATCTCTAAACTTCCTTCAAACTCAAACCATTCTATGATTCTATAATTAATTAATTTTCACTAATCTATTTTCAACGGATAAAAAGAATGATGTGACACAATAAAATGAAGAATTATTTAAAATTCTGTTTGTCTCTCAGAGATTATATCATTGAAGAATTAAAGGAAAGAAAAATAGGAATAAAATGGAAAGGGCAATTTCTATTCTAGGAGTAATCTCTATTTTAGAAGAACTAAAAAGCAATACAGTCAGTGCCTCTCATCTTGTAACATTCTGAACTAAGCAATGAGAACCCAGAGTTCCATAGCTTAGGTGTTACAGGTGAAGGTTTTTAGCTCTCACCAAAAAGGATACAAAACCAATTCAATTAATACTGAAATGTTTAAACACACCTTCAAGTTGCAAAGTGCAATAATATCTTCTAAAACATGACTAACTAAAATTTCTATGTTAAAATATAAACACATGATTATGCTTGAATTAATAAGAAGAAATATTTACGTACCTTGGCTTTGGAGACAGACTCCATGTTGCTGGCCAAGTCATCAATCTCCATCTTCAGCTCACTCTTCTCCTTCTCCAGCTTCTGCTTCACGCGTTGCAGGTTGTCGATCTGCTCCCCCAGCTCAGCTGTGCTGTCCGCGTGCTTCTTGCGCAGGGCGGCAGCCGTGGCTTCGTGCTGCAGCGTGGCCTCTTCCAGGTCACGGCGCATCTTCTGGAATTCTGCCTCGCGCTTCTTGTTCATCTCAACCTGAGCTGCTGTGGCCCCTCCTGCTTCTTCCAGGCGCTCGCTGATCTCCTCCAGCTCCCTGGACAGGTCAGCCCGATGCTTCTCTGCTTTAGCGCGAGAGGTTCGCTCGGCCTCAATTTCCTCCTCCAGCTCCTCAATGCGCGCCTGCACAACAGCAGGGACCCTTCACACCCGTGCCCTCCTCCTGCCTGAGCTGGGCCTGGGCAAGGGAGGGGAAGGAACAGAGACTTGCCTGCAGCTCCTTGATCTTCTTCTGAAGTTGCATGCCCAGGGCTTGTTCATCCTCAGTTTTGCTCTGGATCTGGCTGATTTCAAAGTCTTTCCTTTGGCCAAAGTGAACCGTGTTAGAGCTCCAAGGAAAAAGACAAGAGCCCCAGCCCAGCACTCAGGTGCCCCAGAGCCACACTTACTTCTTCAGTTTCTCATCCAGCTGCTGCTTATCATTCTCCAAATCCATGATGCTGTCCTGGGCCAGCTTCAGGTCTCCTTCCAGTTTCCTCTTAGCTCTCTCCAGGTCCATGCGCAGTTTCTTCTCTTGCTCCAGGGACCCTTCCAGCTAAACACAACAAGACCATCAGGGCTCTACCCTGGGCTCTACAGAGCTCCATACCTGTCCTGTGCCTGCTGTATATCTGTGTGCTTACATCATCCACTTGCTGTTCCAGCTTGGTCTTGGCTTTGGTCAGAGTATTGACTTTGTCTTCCTCTGCCTGCAGGTCATCCAGGGTCTGCTGATGGGCCTCTTGGAGGGCTTTCTTCTCTTTTGTCAGCTTGGCAATGGTCTCGTCCAGGGCTGCCATCTCCTCAGTCAGGTTTTTCACCTTCATGATGAAAGGAGCAAGCACAGATAGAAAATGGTGCTTAAAAACTTCATAACAAGACTTTTCCAGAGTGCAAGTGACAGGTTCTGCCTCATACCTTGTTTTCCGTGGCATGTTTTTCCTTCTCCACCTTGGCCAGTGTTAGCTCAAGGTCATCAATATCTTTCTTCAGCTCTGAACATTCATCCTCCAGCTTCCTCTTCTTGGCTGTCAGCTCAGCATTCATCTCCTCTTCTTCTTCTGCTCTCTCTGTCAGCTCCTTAATTTTGGCTTCCAGCTGAATTTTGGTTTTGATGAGCTGGTCACACCTTTCCTCAGCATCAGCCAATCCATCGGCTTCCTACATGATTCATTTAAATAAAACAGTTTTTAATCTGAGGCTACTTGCTCAGATGTACTGTTAGGCTGTAGACATCTAAATGCCATCAGATTAATCCAAATTCCTGCTTTTAAATACAGTTTTAAGGACATTATTTTTGCTACATTCTTATTTCTAGGGGAAAAAGGAAGCAGTGAACTTTCATTACCGTTTTTCTTGAAGAGGCAGGGACCATAAATGCCAGAGAAATATCCAATATGCTCAGCCCTTTCTACTCCACCTGAATTCACTTGTGATTCTCCAAACAAAATGTGTTAATGGGATCTCCAGACAACCTTAATTTGTCAGTTGATAACATAACATATCAAAATTGTAAAATATATAAAGGTCTATAGAGATGTGACAGTGACTCTGTTGGTCAGAGCATGGTGCTAGTAACACCAAGGTTGTGGGTTCAGTCCTGATATGGGCCATTCACTTAAGAGCTGGACATCATGATCCTTATGAGACCCTTCCAACTCAGACTATTCTGTGATTCTAATTGCTTCTCTGAGTTACTGTGTAGGATTAAAATGACATACTGCAAACTGTACTGTTTGCTGACTGGAAATTGATCATTTCTCTCCTGATTTAAAAGCATAAGGAACCATCTGCAACAGTTAATTGCAAATGTACTAATGTTTGCAGATTTTGACTTAGCTATTCTATGTGGTTTTTCTTCCTATTTTATAAAATATGTGTATTTAAAAAAAAATAATTGCTTTTTGGGGATATGTCTTTTCTGACACATTTGGGATGACTTTATACAGAATGTAACAAGCCAAAAACTTTAGCAATACTCACTGCCTGCACTTGGAGCTGCAGGTCATTTTTCTCCTGCACCAGGGCCACCATTTTCTCCTCCAGCTCCTTCCTCTTTGCTTCAGACTTCGCAAGCTCTTCCTTGGTTTTCTCAAACTCTTCCTTCATGTTGGCCATTTCCTTCTCAGACTCTGCACTCTTCAGCAAGGGCTTGATCTTGAAGAACAGCTTCATCCATGGCCAGTGTTTGACATTCATGAATGAACGAATGTTGTACTGGATGCAGAAGATGGACTCCCTGAAAGGTAATAACAAAATATATTTTGGTACATATTTTAAAATCTATAAAACATATTTAACAGAATATATTAATATGGATAACATGAAGTTCGACACATAATACTTTTAGTTGTATATATATAATCTATATATAGTATATATGTGTACATATACAGTTCTGTATATCTCTATATGTAAAATATTTATCATGAATTATTCAACATATATTTCTTAATAATACTTAGATCATGTTCTATATATAATATATATATTTCCACAGAAAATCTTCTAGTGTTATGTAGAGCATCAACCTGTATGGACAGTTTTGGAGTCCGGATATTTGGCTCAGTTTCACGGCCAATGAAAAGGAACACTTCTATGAGTTGAGTATGTCGTTTTTATAAAAGTTATCAAAGGGAAGAGGATGCTTCTCTTGTGATAGTAATATGTCTTTCTCTCTTTTTATTTAGCAATGAGCTAAATAATTAGCTTAGACTAGATATCAAATTTCTGGACATACGTATAATACAGCCATTTAAAGAATTCAGCAATGATTAGTACAAAGTACTAAAAAAAATTTGTTTCCCTAAGTTGGGATTTTATACTACTTCATCTATTTTCAAGATATATTTCCATATTGATGAACAGAATTAATGAGAAATAAATGAGATTTTTTTTGTGAAGGAGCTTATTTTCAGTTTTTTACATTAATATCTGATAAGGATTGGCCCAGCAAGCCAAGTAAATATCTACCTCCTCTCCATCATTTTCTTGAACTCCACCCTCATCAGGTAACCCCTACACATGGCCTGGGTGCGGGTGATGAGCTGTGCCAGCTTCTCATCCCTCATCTCCTCCAGGAGTCCCAGCAGCCCAGCTTTGAAGAACACCTTGAGAGAGGGAATGTTGCAGCACATCACTGTCAGCTAGAGCAAAGCCCAGGGACACAGTGAATGGGAGGGAGGCATTGTACCTTGGTGTGTCCAAATTTGTACTGGGTGTGGTCCACATCGATTGAGCCAAGGAGCTTCTCAGAAGCCTTCTTGCTGTCGATGAACTGTCCCTCGGGGATGGCACTGGCATTAAGCACCTTGTATCTGTGGCAGGAAATAGAATATGGAGAAGGTCAGATTCCCCAAAACTCAACCAAACCTGTACCACGCGATGCCACTGCTAAGATTTTCTGAAGGAGGATCAAGAGTGGAAGCTGGGTGAATAAATCTCAACTCTTCCATTGCATAGAAATTGCACTCCCATGGGTAAATAAAACTGTGCATTTCCCTTAATCCAAAGATTTTTGACATGGAATGAGTACTGATTTCTGTGGGTAACCACTGATATATTTCACACACTGTGTTATCTAAATGCCTTATTTCTAAATGAGAACTTTATGTGCAAGAACAAAATATGTGGCAGGGAGAAGCAAATCTCTGTCCTAAATAGTGGCAGTACATACTATCTGAGTATTTTACAGCTGATGTAGAACAAGAAGCAAGATGTTTGCATTGTATTTGGTTTTTGAACAAGTTAGTCTAGAATGTCTTGTAGTGTCCTTACTCACATATCTTTGCTCACAGGTGAAAGTCATCTTGCTTTGTTCTCCAGGTGCCTAAGTCTAAGGTAGTGAACTTCAGTTCTGGATACTTAGCTAAAAAATACTTTATCTCATACCAGAATACGAATAAAAAACAGGAATAAATAATAGCCATTTGAAAAGGTCTTTTTTTTTTCCTCAATAGCTATACAAAGAACCTGGATAAGTCACTTGTACAACTGACTATTGTATGCCTAAAGGTAGGTGCAGTGAACCTCTCTCATAACTTCCACAGTACTTTAAACAATTAGGAAAAGCAAATTATTAATCATTTGTGGATATGGTGGATGGTGATGACGTGTAATCTGACCTCTGTTTGAAGTCAGCATAGAGGACTCTGCTGGGGAATCCCTTCCTGCAAATCCTGATCCCTTCCAGCACGCCGTTACAGCGCAGCTGGTGCAGCACCAGCTCATGCTCCATGGCACCTAATAAATCACAGAACGAAATTGTATATCATTTTACTGCACAGAGAAGATCAGATATATCACACCTCTGAACTTTAACAACTTACCAGGTGTTTTTGTTTCATTAGGAATAAGGCACCGCACAAAATGGGGATGTGTGCTTCTCAAATTGCTCATCAGCTTGTTTAAATTTTCCTTAGGAGCAAGAACAAAGCCTTGGGTTTAAAAGTGTCACTTACACAATCTCAATACTAGCTAGAGATAAAAACACTGCAATAAAACCATGATCAGTAATTTTTTTTTACAGAACTTTTGGGTAGTTCTGAAAGAATACTTCCCAAGATTCAGTAAGAATTCCTCTTTACTAGAAGCAAATGATTTTGTCCTTTCTGAACACAAAGATACATTAGATCAATCAAAAGCTTTTCTGAACTGAATTTTTTGTTTTTCTTTTCATAATATGACAAGTTTGGAGTGATTATTCTACAGTACCCGGAAGAGAGCCGAGACGGTCTGGAAAGAAGAACCCTTCTTCTTGGCGCCCTTCTTGCCACCGCCGCCACTGCTCTCTAAAAAGTAATAAATTTTATATAAAGAAATGAACAACAAAAGCACACAGAATCTGAAAAACCTTGTGTGTTCATCTTTTAAAAATCTAGCAAAAATAATAATATGATCAAAATTTCCAAACGCAGACAGCGGCTAAAGTTCCAAAAAGAGACTTGAATTTTTCAGATGACCATAGAAGGAAATCTAATGCCTTCAAGCTGAAATTTAGAAAATGCAGTCGGGAAGTAAAACACAATATTTTGCATAGAAAGATATTTGAGGAACTAAACTGATAGCTAATAAATACACCAAATGCAGTGTTTATGTATCCTTACATCTAAGGGTATGCATAAATTTAACAGCATGTTGATACATTTGATCATATTCCCTGAAGTATTTGAGAATGGTGCAGAAATCTGGTTTCTCAGCTAGACTGGGCTAATGCTCTAGTACGGCTGTCTCCTTCTAAAACCTACAGATCTATTAAGGTCTCTAGAGAGTTTTAATACATTTTATTAGACTGAGATTCAAAAAGTAGATGAGGTTTTTGGGTTTTCAATTTTAGAAATGTAAATATCATTGCAAAATATTATTACAAGATTTTAATTTCTTGTTCTGTAAATTATAGTAGACCTGATTTCAAATACATCACCTGCTTCTGCCCCACCAGCAGATGCAAAGAGCAAGGCCAAGGTCTTCAAGGATGACTTCTGATACAGCCCCACAACAGTTTCATTCAGAGGGTCCTTGTTCTTCTCCAGCCAGCCAGTGATGTTGTAGTCCACTGTTCCAGCGTAGTGCACCAGGGAGAAGTGGGCCTCAGCCTTGCCTTTGCCAGGCTTGGGCTTCTGGAAGTTGTTGGACTTGCCCAGGTGCTGGTCATAGAGCTTGTTCTTGAAAGAGGTGTCAGTTGCCTTGGGGAACATGCACTCCTCTTCCAGGATGGAGAAGATGCCCATGGGCTGGGAGAAATAGCAACATGTGAAGAAAGTTTGGAAGGAAGAAATAGAGGCAATGTATGTAAGAAAGAGGAATGGAAAAGTTATACCAAAAAATCCTTCTCAGTCTGTGTAATCTTATGTTTCTCCAGAAAGTACATTTTGTTAGTGGATGTGCCATGACACATACAAAAACAAGCTCCCCCATAAGATTCGGTGTTGTAATGTAATAAAGATCTAACATGTAGAAATTAATTTTGTACATGTTTGATGAAAGTGGAAAGCAAAATGAATTAAAGTAATAGAACTGAGATATAAGGAAGAGTTTAAACATCCTATATGCTTTCTTTAACACAAGACAGAAATTTTCTTAAGAAACATTAAAACAGAGGTTTTATAACTGAAAAACTATAAAGTATGTGGGAGCCAATAACCTTCTCAATGAGCTCAATGCAGGCGGCCAGGTCCATGCCAAAGTCAATGAACTCCCATTCAATCCCCTCCTTCTTGTACTCCTCCTGCTCCAGCACGAACATGTGGTGGTTGAAGAACTGTTGCAGTTTCTCATTGGTGAAGTTGATGCACAGCTGCTCCAGGCTGTTGAACTGCAGAAGGCAAAGATTTACTTACTTGTGAATTTCAGTTCCATCTTCCAATAGGCTTTATTTTTATCCCACTAAGGTCTCCATGATTGGAATCTTGAATTTCCAGTGCTGGAACTGGACAGGTGATTGGCATATTCCATCTTCTAATATATCTAACCTTTTAGGCCCTGGCACTGTCTCAACATATTTCTGAGCTCTGAATAGATCTTCAGAGCATAGTCCAAGTCCAGCTTTTCATTTGTTTGAACTTGTATATATTACCTGCCTATTCCCAAGCATTCAGAGGAAATCTGGCTTCAGCCAGATTAACAAAATCTTCCTTTTTAAGGCATATTTAAACTTCCTCAAAGTCTCTCTTTGCTATTATTTATCCGTTGTTCAACAGTTTTCAATGCAATTTTCAGTTCTGCATGCAACAACAAACATCTACAAATAAATACAGCCCTGTGGGATACTACATGCAATGAGAACCAGAAGGGTACCATTCCTAGAGGAAAGGCAGGATTATCCAATAAGTAGAAATAACCCATAATTGAAATAAAGTATACCCCAACCCCCAAATTAATCCAATTTCCTAATGCCTCTTCCAGGAAAGCTTTATGGAGATCCTCCTCTTACATCAAAGATCTCAAAGCCAGCAATGTCCAGGACACCAATGAAGTACTGCCTGGGCTGCTTCGTGTCCAGCTGTTGGTTGATGCGAACGACCATCCACAGGAACATCTTCTCGAACACAGACTTAGCCAGGGCACCCACAGAATTGTATACCTAAGAAAAGGTTAAAGGAAAGCTACCATCTGCAGAAGAGGAAGTTCAAAATTTTTAATTCAAGTGATTTTGTTTTCTATTATCACTTGTCTCTTACCTGCTGCACAGTTTGGCCCTTGGTCACATATTCGTTCCCCACCTTGACTCGGGGGTAGCAGAGGGCCTTGAGCAGGTCTGCTGAGTTCAGACCCATCAGGTAGGCAGCCTTGTCAGCAACTAAGGAAACAAGCATAGAGCAGGATCAGATATTAGCTCTCCAGTGAAAGGATCTTGCAGTATTTCAGACTTGTACAGAAGGCACATATACGTTACCATGTCCTTTTAAAATATTGTAGTTTTTCTTGACTTGCTAATTTTTTCTGATTTAATCTATATGATTAATAAAGGTAAATATTATTCCAATACTTTTACAGTGAACATACAAGAGACTAGACAGACAAAAGGACCAAGGGTCATGAAAATGGCAGATCAAATAGTCATAATTTCTGAATAAACAGAATGAGAAAGTGGTTGGTATTTCAAGTACACTGCACTGTAAATTGTAGTCAGTGAAACTCTCTTGTCATGGGAGAGAGAGAGGTAGATTAGTGAGGTATAATGCCAAAAGTATGAATAGGATATCTTGTACAACTTTCACAGTCAGACTATATTGTCCCCAAGGATAAATATCAAACACATTCTTTCCCAGCTCTCATTTTATCTGCAGCTAGGTTAAAAAATGCAAGCACTACAGCACTGCATATACTCTGTCATCACTTTCCAATTTGCTGCCTCTCTTGTCTCACTGTGAAGCTGAGAGCAGGCACCAGTACTATTTACAGAGTTCTTCAGTGTGAGAAGGCCAAATCTCATTATATAAGATTTATACACAGATGCTAATTTTTAGCTGCTTTCATTTTATGCGTTATTTCCAACAAGACATTTAAGGCATATTTATAACTAGAAAGATGAAACAAGAAGAAAATTTCAGTTTTGTATATATATATATGCATACTGTGATTGTATATAGGCTACTCTACTATAATTATATCATTATTCATTAGTATTTGAAAGTTCCTCCTGGTCCTGTGTCAAGTCTAGGAAGCTTCCATTCAACACAGCAGCAAAGCTTGCTTTACTTTTGTCTGACTCCCAGTCTCACAGAAAACAGAAGCATGCTTTAGGAGTCAGTGGATTTAATTTTTGCATTGTTCAAAATAATCTACAGGTACCACTGAGTTATGTTCCTCCAGAGAAGGCCATTGGGTAGGACCCACTGCTATTCTACAA